>JAEUWR010000587.1:0-26379 GCA_018524895.1 Podaxis sp. C-F-101400
GAAAACCCCCTCCAACCCAAGTACACCAAAGGCGGTACTTGGTTGTCCTCCCCACTTGGCCGAAACGCCCAACTATGTGCTCGTTTCACTCGTTGTGTCACAAATCACGCGCCCATAGGCGCCTTCCGTCAGCGATTCTTCCCCAGGCGTCACATCACCTCCTGCCCGTGTGGAGAACCACTCGAAACGCGCGACCATATACTCGATAATTGTGATTGCTTCCATTACCCCATCGGAACTCAAGACGGCCTTTACTGGCTTATCGGTTTCCTTGAAGACAACCCGGCCGCATTCTCATTCGCCGACCAGATACAAGGGCCCATCACACAAGAGGAGTTCGCCACCCGCCGCCTCACCCGTAGAGAGCGACTTGCCACAAACGGTGTTCTAGATGTTCATTAAGGGACTGTTTTCTCTTTCCTCATCTTTTCTTTCTGTAGGTAGCTCCATCGCTCCCTCGCCCTTTCAATTTCTACTCTCTCATGTCTCGGCTATCCTCCACGCAATCAACTTTTTCTTTGAGTTAGTCTGTCATCTCTCTCTCTCATTCTTATATATCGTCGATAGCTATTAGCTCCTCGTATACTTCCTCTCTTCTTTTTCCCTCTTTCTCTCTTCTTTTTCTTTTTCTCTAGCTTCGGTATTGGGACTGCTACCGTGCACCCATTTGTAGTAGCTAGACTATTGCAATAAACCTGGATTTAAAAAAAAAAAAAAAAAAAAAAAAAAAAGACCCTTGGCCCAGCCGCTACACACGACATGGGTAAGGAACAGCCCAGCATCCTCTGTGGAGTGCTGCCATATGCCACCAAGCTGATTGGGGTGAAAGATGCCATACTTCATGGAGTCAAATTGGAGGCGCTTAGATAGCATTTTCTCTAAAAGCTTCCCCAGGGTATTCAGCAGCACAATAGGCTGAAATGCCTTGGGGGTAGAGTAAGAGGGTTTGCCTGGCTTAGGGATGATGACCAATACTGACTCTTTGAAGTGCTGGGGCCAGTGTCCCACCTGAAGGCAGGCATTGGCCAGGGCAAGGAACATGGTGCCACAGTCCTTGTTGGTGACCATGTCCTTCAGGTGGGACCATGTAACATAGTCTAGACCTGGGGCTGACACTGAGGAACAAGCAGATAGCGCCTCCACTAGCTCCAAGGGTGAGAAGGGGACCCATTCCCTTTCCAGAAGGGCAGGCAGGGGATCCAAGACTGAGACATCGGGAAGCCTCTCTGATGCCACATTATATGTCCCATGGAGAGCTCCCCACAGGCTGTTCAGATCATGACATGGCCTGCCATTGTAGGAAATGGCCTCAACCACTGGGACTTTATGCTGTTTGACCCACTCCATCAGGTCCCATGGGTGCTTGTTGGTAGTGGCTATCTCCAAGATCTTCTCATTGAAGAAAGCCTGCTTGGCTGCTTTAACAGTGCGCTGGAACTCCACCCAGTTGTTATGGGACCCAGAGGCCCTATGTCACCTGAGTGTGGCTTGGCAGGCTCCATTCCACCAGGGTTTGGAGCATGACACTATGTTGACCTCCTTGGCGCAGGCATCCCATGCCCTGGAAAAGACCTCGGCAATAGCTTCCACCATCTCCTTGACCTGGTCTGAGTTAAGGGGGTTTTTGCCCAACAGGGCAGCTATTCCCTCAGAGCACATGAGTAGGAAGTCTTCTTCCTCCTCCGATTCCCTGGGTAACACCCTGCAAGCCCCCCTGAGGGCTATCCTACCCACAGGGAGCTGCACTGTAAGGGGCACATGGTCAGACAAACCCCACATGGAAGGTTCAATCCTAAAGCGGACTGTCAGAGCCTCCTGGACTGGAATGAACATCAGGTTGATCACTGAGGGCCGATCTGATGTATTGAAAGGAAACCTGGTGGGGCCTGGCACCTGCGGATGTGCCAAGTCCAGGCCAAGATCAGACACCAATTCCAGTAGCACCTGAGACCAAAAGTGGTGGTGGGGGTAGCCCTCCTTCCACACACTTGACTGGAGATTGAAGTCTCCTCCCATATAGGTCAGGGGCAGAAGCGAGTTGGAGATCTCAGAGAGGGCTCTGACTGCAGTTTTCTCATCATCCGAGTAGACATTGAGAAGATGGATAGGTGTCTCTCTGTTAAACAGGGAGATCATCTGCAGGTCGTTATGGTCCACCAGGTCCATTCGGAGTGATGGCCTAAGCTTACTCAGCCTGTTATGGACATAAGCCATAACACGTGGTCTCTGGTGCTGCTCTGGCTGCCTCACGAAGCATGTCCACTCCAGGTGCTTCAGGGACCCTATAATGTCATCTCCCTCCTTCCTAATGGAGGAGGGGGCCTTCCGAATGCTTTGCCAGGGAGGTTCCTGGAGAAAGACGATATTGTAATCCATTTTGTTAGATTCGAGCAATGAGTCCACAAGAATGTAGCTACAATCTACATTCTGTGAGAATATACAAATGTCCGACACCACTTTCATTTAGACTGAAAGGGACACTGGGCATCAGGACAAGGGGGGTTGCAGGCCATATGAACATGCACCTCAGAGTATTTCTTCCTGATCCAATCACCATCAAACCAGTGGGACCAGAATGGGCACTTGTGGGAGTCAGCAGCATGCTTACCCTTGCAATTAGGGCAAGCAAAGGAGTCACCATGGGGGCAGGGATGATCTGCCCTCATGGGGGGTACCAGTGGGGTGGCCTTGGGATTGCCCTTACACAACCCACAGAGGAGACAATGGTTCTCACACTTGTGTGGACCTGAGCATGTGGGGCAGGTATGGCCTTTACGCCTGCACACCATCATTGGGTGGCCCCACCTCCAGCACCTCTGACAGAGGGGGATGCCCAGATTTTTTTTTTTTTTTTTAAATCCAAGTTTATTGTAATAGACTAGCTACTACAAATGGGTGCACAATAGCAGTCCCAATACTGAAACTAGAGAAAAGAAAAGAAAAGAGGAAACAGAAAGAGAGAAAGAGAGTAAATGAAGAGCAGAGAGCTAACAATGATATATATAAGAGAGTAAGAGAGAGAAAACTAACTTAGTCAGAGTTGAGAGAGTATTTGAGTGAAAAGATATCGAAGATGAAGATGGGTAGGGAGCGATGGAGCTAGCTATGAGGCAAGGGAGAAAGAGAGGGTCCTTCAGTGAATATCTGGAACTCCATTAAGGGAAAGTCGCTCTCTTCAGGTGAGGCGGCGAGTGGCAAACTCTTCTTGGGAGATTGGTCCTTGGATTTGGTCGGCAAAAGAGAAGGCCACTGGGTTTTGTTCCAAAAAGTTTATGAGCCAGTAGAAGCCGTTTCAGTCTCCAACTGGGTAGTGGAAGCAGGGGCAGTCTTGGGTAAAGATGTGCTCATGCATTTCAAGTTCTTCTCCACAAGGGCAAGAAGTGATGTGATGCCCAGGGAAGAAGCACTGATGAAAGGTGCCAATGGGCGTGTGATTAGTGACACAGCGAGTGAAACGAGCACAGAGGTTGGGATTTTTGCCCAGAGGGGATTTGAGCCAAGATCCACCATTGGCATATTTGGGTTCAAGAGGTTGAGGTAGGTTGGCTGCATTGGCGACTGGAAGCCATGAATGACCGCGATAAGAAGGATTGTTCATTAGGGTTTTCCAGTGTTGGAGACATTTGGAAGTGTAATGGTTTCGAACGAATCTGAGAGATGTGCGGTATGGCTGGCGTCGATTATTGGGGATGTGCAGCGACTTGGCTAGGATGTGAGCCTGGTGATGGATTGACCATTGGGCAGAAGAAGGGATGGACCAAAAGTGGACATGGTTGAGGGGGGAAGCTGAGAGCCATTGCCATAGAAGAGGAGCGATCACTATAGAGTCTGGATGAGCACTATGGGGATCATAAGAAAATAGTTTTTTAGCAGAAGAAATGGAATCTGTAAAAATGACTATTGAAGAGCAATTGCGAGATGAAGCAAGAGAGAGAGAAGAAGTGAGACCAAGGCGGAGAGCATATGATTCAGCGTCTGAAGAAAGGACTTCCCTGCAGGGGTGTATGGCAGAAGAGAGAATGTCTGTAGTCAAAGAGTTAAGAATGAGAAAAGAGGAGGTGGCAGAAAGGGAACTGTCTAGTGGTACAGAAGCGTCTGTCGCTACAACAAGAGAAACAGGAGAAGAAAATGAAAGGTCCTGAGCATGAGAGGCATTGGAAATGTGAATGGCCATCGCACCATCTTTCGACAGGTCAGGACATTCAATGAATTTGATTTGCGTCTCAAACAAGTCCAGCAGGCACTGGCCAGGTTTGGCACTAGGGTGGAGGCATTGAAATCGGTCTGAAACCAGTTGGGCGTCAGACACAAAGTCAAGCGCTGTAGATCTAGTTTTAGTTGATCGCGCAACAAGAGGGTCAATGTCTTGAGTGAGACACTTGAGAGGATGAGATGAAGGGAGGGTGTGGAAGCGAAGCAAGCATCGTTTGGCTAGCTTGAAGAGATGGAGTTGGATGGGGATAAGGCCAGTGATGGCCTCAACTCCACCAGTGGGAGTGGTTCAAAACATGCCTGTGATCCACAAAGCAGCTTGGCGTTGCATACGTTGGAGATATTTGACAAGACTGTGGTATCTTCCATTGTGACTGAACCATAGGTGAAAACCATAAGTTGCAATCAGGACTACACATGAGCGATAAAGGAGTCTCTTGTTTAAAGGGGAGAGGCTGCGGACTGAGTTTCCAAGCATGTGCATGCATCGGATGGTGGATAGGGCTTTGGTGGAGTAAAAACAGACGTGTTCTTTGAATGATAGAGAGCAGTCAAACCAAAATCCTAAGTAGCAAAGGTATGGTTTGGGGTGGATGATGAAGTCATCCTCAATTTTGACCGGAGGGTTGGGTTCTTGAGAGGGCCAACTGGAAAAATGGAAGGCTTCAGTTTTCTCTCTTTCGAGAGTGAAGCCCATGTCAGTGAGGTATTGTTTGCAAGCTTTGTAGACTTGTGCTAATACAGTACAGTTATTGTCAAAGGAGGGAGATTGAACAATGATAAGTCCGTCATCAACAAAGGAAACTATTTTACAATGAGGATCTTTCAAAAATTTATACATAAAAGGGGAAAGAGAAAGAGCAGTGAGGATGGGAGAGAGGGCCGAGCCTTGACCTACACCTACAGAAGCAGGGAATTTGGGAGAAAGTTCATTGTTCCAGGAATAAGTGGTATAGCAGTCTTTTAAATAATGGGAGAAAAAGTTTACTAGACGAGAATTGAAACCATGCCTTTTAAGTACAGAGCAAAGAAGGGAGTGGTTGGTGGAAGGGAAGAATTGAGCAACATCAAAGGCAATGACACTTGTCTTGAGTTGTTTCTTCCACCCTGTGCAGACAAGGTGGGTGACATATACACTGGCGTCTTCTGTTGAGTGCTGAATGATTCCACCGAACTGGAGAGGGTGGACTAGGTTGAGCTGGGCTGCTTCGAATTGCATTTGCTTTGAGATCATCTTCTCAATGAGCTTTCCTAGCATATTGAGGAGTACAATGGGTCTAAACATTTTAGGTGTTGAGTAATGCAATTTGTTTGGTTTCGGGATGATAACTGACATCGAGTTTTTGAAATGTTTAGGCCACATAGAGAACTCAATGCATTTGGAGGCGAAGACGAGGAATTTGTTTCAAAGGACGTCGGAAGACATGAGGGTTTTGACATGGGCCCATGAGAGGTGATTGGGTCCAGGAGCAGAGGAATTAGCACACGGTTTGAGAGTGTCAAAAAGTTCGGTGTTAGAGAATGGAGGCCATGAGTGCTCCAGTTGGGCGTCAAGAGATTCGACTGTAGTCAAATCAATTGAGCAGTTGTAGGCGGAATTGTAGGAAGAGTTGAGAGCATGCCAGAGGTCTTCCAGTTTGACACAGCTCTTCCCATTGTGGGTGATGGATTGGCAAGGGGGGAGGTTGCGTTTACCAATCCATGACATTAAATCCCAAGGACGCCTATCTTCCTGTGAGATGTCGATGATTTTCTGGTCGAAGAAAGCCCTTTTGGCCTTGCGGGTGCAGCGGCAAAAATTAGCCCAATTGGACTTGGACTTGTGACGTTTGAAGATTTCGAGGGCATTGGAGCATTCTCGATTCCACCAAGGTTTAGACTTAGCACAGATTTTTACCTTGATGGCGTTGTTCGACCACTCCTCGTGGATGATAGAGGAGAGATTTTCAGCGAAGGTTTCAACATCTTCAGAGGATTGGAACATTGAAGGGAGTTGTTGAAGGTGTACAGAGACAGAATAGAGGAAGGTGGCCTCTTCTTCTGAATCTTTAGGGATGGTGGTTTTCTCAACGATAGGCAAGATAACCGAAGGGAGGGGGATTGTTGTGAGTAAAAGGCGATGGTCAGACTGGAGTTGCCAATCGTCTCGGATGGTGTGCATAGGACTGTCTGAATTATTGTTCCCTATCATGAAAATAAGATCAATGACAGAGGGGTGTTTGTTCCTATCAAAAGGTGTATGGGTCGGCATTGGGTTGACAGGAGTTGAGATAGATAGTCCAATGGAATTCATAATGTCGACCAAGAGATCGGCTCTCACAGTATGATGAATGACATTTTCATCCCATTTGGGTGAATGGGAGTTAAAGTCGCCTCCCGCACAAACAACGTGGTTGGGAAATTTGTTGATACATGATTCTAAGTAAGTTAAAGATGAATCGTCAGATGGATCAAGATAACAGTTCAAAATATAAATCTTTTTAGGTAAAGAAAGTGAAATTAGTTGAAAATCATGAGATGAGATGATATCTGGGTGAAGAATAGGGTGGAGAGAAGAGAGCAATCTACGTATATATGTAACCATTCTAGAGCTTCTTGGATCGATGATGAGAGGGATCCAGTCTGGATGAGTAGGGGGACCATATTCAGGGACTCCTTCAGAGTCATCAGTAGAAGGGATGTTTTTGATACGTCGAATAGGAGGTTCTTGTAGACATAGAATGAGTATGTTACTAAAAATGGGTGCAGAAAGAAGAGTCTGGATGATTTCAAAGTTGCAGTAGACATTAAAAAATAAAGTCGGGATTGATGAAAGGGAAGAAAGAGACGAGAAATGGCAGGGCTGGTTATTATGTCCTTTAGACATTTACAGCACCCAAATTGAAATCACAGTGGTTTTTCTCCGCCTTGAGTTCTTGGAGTTTTTTGGAGATCCACTCCTTGTCAAAACAATGGCAGAAAAAGGGGCATTTATTGTCATTCATGTGGTGGTCTTTGGACCCACATGAAAGGCAGGTGAAGGAGGTCATGTGGGGACACTCCTTGATGTTGGCAGGAGTAGGGGGGCGAGGATTGGGTCCAGTTTTGCCATGGCAGCAGAATCCGTCACGGTGGTGGTTTTCAGTGTGGTGAGGATCACCACAGATAGCGCATCTCGGGTTACGTGCTTTGCAAAGATGGGTTGGGTGACCCCACCTCCAGCACCTGTTACAGAGGGGGCTGGCCATCTGCATAGTTGCGCCCCTGAAAGTACACACTCGACTCTTGAAGAGGAGTGTGTGGTTGATGAACAGTTTGGCCCTGGAGGCCGACTGTGAGTCCCATAAGTCAAAAAATAAGATTGCCAAATCCGAGTGAGGAGAGACACGGCAGAAGTGGGGTTTGCCAACAAGATAGTTGATAATGTCGGCATAGGGAGAGGAGTTGATAACTTCAGCAAAGTCATCAGAGGTGTGTGGGGTACCGTCCTCCCTAAAGTATGGGAGGTTGGTAAGTTTGATGAAAGATTTAGACATCGGAAGCACTGGGACAATGGCATCTCAGATGTCAGGAGAGGCAAAGGCTGACCTGTTAGAGTCAGTGATGCCTTTTTTGATGATGAGGAGGTCCTCATCAGATGCGACTTGATTGGTGTTCAGCCAGAGAGTTTTGTCATTCATTTTGGCTGATTCAACTTTGAGGGTACGCCCTTTTTGATAAAGAGTGTTATTGCAATTTTGGATCACCAAGTTGAGGGAGGTGATCATAATGGGTTTAAATGTGTCATTGAATGGTATGATGACATTTTTGCGGGATGGCCCTTGGGTGGCTTTGGGCTTTTGAGAGTTACGAGAGGAGGGGGATGGTTTGGAAGAAGGAGGGGCAGGGGATTTGATGTCCCCCGAGTTGCAGAGGAAGTTGATGACGTCAACAGGCAACATCTGTGGGAATTGGTTTTGGAGAGCTGCATATTTCATGAGCTCATCAGGTTTAAGAGGGGTGGAGGATGCCATTTTTGCATATGATGCTCTCTGTGGAGATGGAGATGGGGCAGATGACCTGTAATTGGTTGGGTGGGTGTTGTTGTTGATGGGAGGAGGGGGGCCTGGGGGAGTGGGACAGGGGGGAAGAGGAGCCTGAGGAGCCTTGGGAGGAGGAGGGTGCGGAGGGGCAACGATAGGCTTATGCTGATTTTGGGCAGCTATTGGTTTACTGGGACGAATGGGGCAGTGCTTGCTGGCAGTTTGCCATGGATTGGCACTGAGCTTGGCCCCAGGAGGACTTAGAGTCTCTGCTGAGGTTGCTGGGGGACTGAGAGTCTCCCCTAGAGGCGGACCATTAGTCTTGCCTTGAGGGATGGTGGTGAGGGGAGGAGACATGTCAATATCTTTATTTGAACCAGATGACTTACCTGGTTTGTCTTGGGCATTAGTAGGGAGGCACGAGAGGGCGATTGCTCGAGCTGTGTCCTTTTCAAATTGCAAATCTGAGCCCTGGTGATACCCAATGGCATCAGAGGAGGGAATGGGGGAGGAGCCCTGGAGATACCCAGTGGCGTCCTTAGGGGAAGGGGAGGACATGGCTGGTGCCTTTTCAGCCCAGTGTTCTTGTCTCTGTTGTGTGTTCATTGGGGTGGGGGTAGGGGAGGGAAGAGGAGGGGGGAACTGCATAGAAATGAATTGATGAAGACTGAGGCGTCGGTCTTCATACAGGACTGAAAGGTTGCGCATTGGTTCAGAATGTGTGATGGTTCTGAGGAGGTCAATGAGGTGCATGGTGCCCTCAAATTGACCAAATTGCGAGATATTATCTGATTGGGACCATTGAGAAAGGTATCAGACAGTGAATCCAAGGAGAGAGGACGCGAATTTGAGTCCTTTGATGTCATTAGTGTCTGTGATGTCGATGTCACAGAAGGCATTGAAGATGCGGTCATGGACTGATGACCAATCCATTCCGCAGGACATAGGTGCTGCCTCATGTGGCTGTGCATTGATAGGAGGGGGGGAAATGGGGGTGAAAGTAGGGAGGGAAGGAAGGGGATCAGTTGGTTTAGAATCATCCCATGCATTCAGAGTGGGCAGGATGAAGCCATGAGAAGCAGCAATTGACTGAGCCTCTGTAAGAAGTCGGTGGGGGGAAGGGGCAATTTCTGGAGAAAGTTGCAGATTGTCATCACAAGCCAGTGCAATGGATGGGTGGATAGAACGAGGAGTTGACAGGCCTTTGGAACTGTCTGAGTTGTTATTTGCTTCTGCAGAGGATACAGAAGCAGCGTCGTCTTCTTCATTAAATTTCATGCTTTTCTCTAGTCAGTTGGACAGAGATTGATCAGTGGAATAAGATCGCTTGACTCCAATAGATGGTGATGGCAATGGGGGTTTTCGAATGAAGGAAACTTGTCCTTCTGGTTCATAAAAAATGCCCTCGGAAGGGGCTTGGGGGAGGGTTGGGGCTGGCGCCAAACTGGTGCTGGAACGACGATGCCAAATGCCTGAGCAGATGCTGCTAGCGGTCTTCTTGAGACCTCCAAGGATGCCGCTGTTGTCCTTAGAGCCTTTCATAGTGATTTAGGGTAGAAATGTGTATTCCTTAGACTACAAATAACCTGACCACTGAGACAGTATGTGGTGGTTACTGAGAAAGGAAGGTGGTGTTCCATCTGGTCAAGCTTCATACTTGTGAATTGTCCTGCTATCCCTCCTCTCATGCACAAGAGTACTGTTATAGACCCTTAAGCTAGCCACTGTTGCAACATCATTTATCATGTGCTAGTCCACAAGCTTGGACTCAACAGCACTTCTTGTCACACCACTCGGGATACTGGTATATCAGCCAAAGACCCAGCCCACTATTGCAATGCTGCTTTCACTAATCATCACCTTCCCAGCTATGCATCTCTATTCTCTGAAGACTGGCCAACACCCAGTCCATTATTCTATTCTACCAACAGGATGATGACTGAGATTTTATACATTGCTTGGGAAAATGCTCCCTTCACCCACATCTTTGATCCTGAAGGCCTGTACATGCAAACCATTTACAGCAACTTCAACTCTGCCTGGGCCCACAGATGGAAGATGATTCCATATGCAGGGGAACCCATAGTATTCCTCCACCCTTACATGATGTATCCACCAGAAGTTGTTCCCCACATCATCAAGTATGAAGTGGTGCATAGACTCTACTTCCAAGAAGTAGAAGTCTATTGGATTTATCCTAACTCTGACAATCCCCTGGTGATACCTCCCTGTCATATGCAGCTCCCTCCATTATACTCAGTCAACTCCAACATTCCTAGCATTGACAAGTCAGAACCTACACAGCCTGCAGTCAACCCTCCTCCCTATCCTCTGCCATATGTCACTGCAGCTAACTTGTCATCATCATCATCATCCTTGCCACAATGCAGCATGCTTGTTATTCATGAGTCAGACTCTTCTGACTTGCTCCCCTTGGCAGGAAACTTCACAATCCCTAGTTCCACCTCATCTCCTGACTCATACTCTTCTGGCTCCATTAATGGATGCCTCCACTCTGATATGGACTTGTAAACTCTCTGTCTTGTCTTTTGTAGCCAGTTCCCCTTCTTACTCTCAGACTGTTCAGCTAGTATTTGTGTATCATGTCTGGACCTTAACTTGAACTATAAATAGTTAGTTTCTATTCGTCTAGTTTCTATTCCTGTATCTCTCTGCTCCATAGTTATGCTTCTATTGACTCTTGGACATGCAGCAGTACTTCATCATAGTTACTCTATTAGGACACTAGAAGTATAGCTTAAATAGCTACCCATGTACTGGAAGTGCAAGCTTCCTATATTCTTAAATCCAGGATTATTGCCTTGTTCTTAATCTTGTGATTGATGTTAGCTCACAATCAGTGTGGTAGTAAACTCTCTATTGGTCATACTCTTGACTGATAGAAGTTTGACCTCTAAGTGTGCTTAACTGGACACTTGCCTCACCACCTTCTTATTGTGATCCTTCTTGCTAGATCCTAGCACCTCTGCAAACCATCTAGTAAGATAGCTGCCCCCTAGCTTAAGCATAGGTGACCAGTGATAAGGACCAACCTAACAAGTACTGCCACAGCCTTCCTGTTGGCCTCATTGACCTTGTTAAATTTCAAGAAAAATGACATTGATCTCCACCAGTCATCAAACTGGCTCCTATTCCCATCAAAAAATCCTGGCTCTGGGACCAATGATTTCCCTCCAGTTGTCTGCTGAGTTACTGTTTCTTTGGCCATTTCATTGTCAGGTTCTTCTTTGTCTGTAAGTTCTTCTTGTTCTTGGCCCTGTTTGCTTTTGCTGTCTTCTGGTGCTGCTGCTAGTTCTTTGTCCTCAGCTGGCTCTGCTTGTTCTTTGAATTTGGATTTGGTGGCCTCTTCTTCATCTGTGTGTTCACTCTTGGTGATATCTGAAAACTCTGCCACTGATGGCTCCCTGGTTTGTCTTAGGCTGTATGATGCTGGTGTTCCTTCTTGACTGTCTTGTTGCCAGATATTGCTTCTGCTCATACACTGAGCCTCACTCCTAGTTGAGCACTGATATCACCCCTAGCTGGGCCTTGCACCTGATTGCACCCTCAGTGTCACTCCTGAATGAGCCTCAAAAAATGCCCCTCAGTGGGCCTCAGTAATGCTCCTAGTTGAGCTGCAGTAAACACTCCTAATTGAGCCCTGGCCAAGCACTCCTGGCTGACCCTCATTGCAAGGTGAGTTGGTGATGCTTTACCAAATGTTATGACCTTTGTATGAACTCAAGTTGCAACTAGGCAAAGACTTGAGGATGAGCAAAGGGGAAAGAACTAGTTGGTAAAGTGTAAGGGATACAAGTGTACTACCTAGGCTTTATATACTTGTGAGGAAATGTACTAATAATAGGTGAAACAGTGGATGAGTCAGGAATGAGTCAGTGGGTGACTAAGGTGATGAGTGAGTGAGGGATGAAACACTATGTGAAACAGCACACTGAGTAAGTGTGTCTTAAATATAGTTGAGACCATAACAAATAGTGTATGTCCATGCTTGGGTCCCTAAAGCTGCAATATTGCAGGCAGTGTTTAGCTGAGATGCAGAACCAGCTGCTTTTCAGTCTCCTTCATTATCAAAGTTGAGAGGTGAGTTATTACATGATCAGGGTCATTGACCAGCATTAACCCCTTTATCAAATAGGTCAAAACAAACAACACTTAGAAACAATCTCTACCATATGACCATGCCCATGTTACATTCTGGACAGACACCTAGTGGCTTTTGAGTGCAGACCTCAGCCTTAGCTTGTGTGCTGTGCCCTTCTGGTATTGCATTGGTCCAATTTCAGGCATGAATGAGAACCTGGAGGTTGGAGAACAGAGGGAAGGTTTGGACATCAGACAGGAGTGGTTGGAAAGACAACCAAGAGAGCAGACAAGAAGGAGCAGAGTTCAGGAGGGTTAATAAAGTCAATATTCAGACTGAGGAAATGGATACAGAACTACTACACTTAAATATACATCAAGAACCAGAAACAGGATATAGGAGAATAACTGGAGAACAATAACAAGTACAAATGGGTAGAACATTTCAGAGGTAAGACAAGAACTGAAAGTGTATGGAGGAAACAAGTATGGAGACAAGTTGGAAGGAAAACTAAGTGGAAGGTAATAAAATGCAGAACAGAACTAAGAACAAAAGACCAAGGCAAAGGTAAAGAATCTGAGACAACAAGGGAAAAGCAAATGAACATCACTTGTTGCAGTGGTTGTGAGCAACTAAGTAAGTGCACCTACTTGTTCAGACAACAGGGCAGATGGAATCCATCAATGAAATGAGCAGATCAGAGTCATGTGAAATTGCAACATTAGAAATCAGATTTTCAGACATTGGATAAGTATGGAAAAGTAAGCACAGAAGCATGCAAGCAGTTGTGACAGCCCATAAAGTCAATATTCAGACTGAGGAAATGGATACAGAACTACTACACTTAAATATACATCAAGAACCAGAAACAGGATATAGGAGAATAACTGGAGAACAATAACAAGTACAAATGGGTAGAACATTTCAGAGGTAAGACAAGAACTGAAAGTGTATGGAGGAAACAAGTATGGAGACAAGTTGGAAGGAAAACTAAGTGGAAGGTAATAAAATGCAGAACAGAACTAAGAACAAAAGACCAAGGCAAAGGTAAAGAATCTGAGACAACAAGGGAAAAGCAAATGAACATCACTTGTTGCAGTGGTTGTGAGCAACTAAGTAAGTGCACCTGCTTGTTCAGACAACAGGGCAGATGGAATCCATCAATGAAATGAGCAGATCAGAGTCATGTGAAATTGCAACATTAGAAATCAGATTTTCAGACATTGGATAAGTATGGAAAAGTAAGCACAGAAGCATGCAAGCAGTTGTGACAGCCCACCATTCATGCACATTCCACAAAGGAATGCCAGAGATCATCACAAAGATGTAGATGGTGCTTTCCAGGCTAAGGCCACTTGGGAGAGTGCCATAGAATAGCCATGCTGAGATTTCTTTAAGGCCAAGATCCTTTCAAGTGGAAAATACAGCTGCAGGCTCATAGCAGTGACTATGCTTGGTCAGTGAAAGAATGTGTAGCAGGCAGACATTGATGCAGAGATGAGCCCCTGTTTTCTCTCAAGAATGATAAGAGGCAGTAATGCTGATGTTTATCCTAGCTATCTGATTTCTTCTATTTTGGTGCTCAGTTTGTGGAGGAATTGTATGTGCAATAGCCACCTGAGAATTTGTCTGGGTCATAGAAGTACATATTACCAACTCCCACTGGCAAACTTCCTTTCTCAGTAACCACCACCAACACCTCAGTGGACTGGTTATTTGTAGTACAAGGAATAAAAGCTTTCAGTTCTAAATCATTATGGTAGACTCCAAAGGACCTTCAGGTGTCTCTGGTGTTCTAAACAAAGCTGCCTCCAAAGTCTTCTGTCACTGATGCTCAAGCACTAGTTTAGCGCCTTCTTCTACCCTCCCTCAGGCTGCCTCTGAGGGACCATTCCATGAACCCACTGGCTCTGTCAGTTTTATTCACAAACCCCCTTCACCTGCTCCATCCCTGGGCACCAAGTGGTCAATCTCAACTGATCAACTTCTTTCAAGTGAGGCTTGTAAGAGTCTCAAAGTAACTGATGACAATGACACTACATCTTCTGTTCATTCAGCAGAAGAAGAACAAGAATCTGAGGGTGCTAGCACTCCTCATTCTATTCATCCATCCCTCATGCTTTTTCATGAAGAACATATCATGTCCCCCAAAATTGCCCCCTTCTTCACACTGAGTCCTCATGGAAGCTCTTTTTTTTTTTTTATCAATGTTTATTGTACTAGACTAGCTAATACAAACAGGTGCACAATAGCAGTCCCAGTACCAAAACTAGAGAGAAAGAAAAGGAAAGAAAAGAAAGGGAAAAGGACTATGTGAGACAAGACAAAGACAAGAATTGACTACTGGTATAGTGAAAGAAAAAGAAAGGGGAAACTAACTTAATTGATCACAAGGATGAGGTGGGGATGAGGGATGATGAGCATAAGAGAAGAAAAAGTGAAGAGAAAGAGAAGAAAGGCCCTTCAGTGGACATTAGGGACTCCATTGATGGTGAGATGCTCTCTCCTGGTTAAGTGGTGGGTGGCATGTTCCTCCTGTGTGATGGGTCCATGTAGCTGGTCAGTGAATGAGAAAGCTGCTGGGTTGCAGTCAAGGAAGTTGATGAGCCAGAAGAAGCCATCATGGGCTCCAACTGGGTAATGGAAGTGGGAACAATTGTCAAGGATGTGGTCCCAAGTTTCAAGTGCTTCTCTGCAGGGGCAAGAAGTGATATAGCACCCTGGGAAGAAGTGCTGTTGAAAGGTGCTGATGGGTGCATGATTAGTTATGTATCTTGTGAAGTACATGCAAAGCTGGGCATTCTTGCTGAGTGGTGAATTGAGCCAAGTTCTGCCATTGGCATATTTTGGCTCAAGGGGTTGTTCAGTGGGGTTGAGAAGATGGAGCCATGAGTGGCTGATATGTGTGGGTTTGTCCATAAGAGAGTGTCACATAGAAAGGCACTTCTTGGTGTAGTGGTTGTGGATGAAACCAAGGGATGTGTGGAAGGGTTGGCATCTGTTGTTGAGAATGCAGAGTGATTTGGTGAGTTGATGCACTTGATGATGAATTGACCAATTAGCAGTAGAGGGGATGGACCAGAAGTGGATGTGGTTGAGCTAGGAGGAGGAGAGCCACTGGTGGAGGAGAGGGGTGACTGCAATGGAGTCTTGATGAGTGCTGTGTGGGCTGTATGAAAATAGTTTTTTAGCAGAAGAAATTGAATGTGTAAAAACTATAATGGAAGAGATGTTTCAAGAAGAAGCAAGAGAGATGGAACTAAGTAGTCCAAGGTGGAGAGCATAAGATTCAGTGTCAGAGGAAAGAACTTCACTACAAGGGTGAACAGAAGAAGAAATGATATCAGAGAAGGAGGAGTTGAAAACAAGAAAAGCAGAGGTGGCAGAGAGAGTAGAGTTGGAAGGAACAGAACTGTCTGTAGATACAGTTAATGAAATGGGAGAGGAGAAGGAAAGGTCCTGAGCTCAGAAAGCATTGGTGATGTGGAGTGCCATAGTGCCTTCTTTCAAAGGGTTAGGGTACTCAATGAATTTGACTTGATCACAAAATAAGTCTAGTAAGCACTGGCCAGGTTTGGCACTGGGATGAAGATGCTGGAACTGGTCCATGACCAGTTGGGCATCTGATACAAAATTGAGCATTGTTGAGTGCTGTTTGGTTTGGCACACATCTATGGGGTTGATATCACATGTAAGGAGTTTGAGTGGATGAGAGGGAGGGAGGGTATGGAATCAAAGTGAACATTGTTTTGCAAGTTTGAAAAGGTGTAATTGGATGGGGATGAGACCAGTGATGGCCTCAACTCCACCCATGGGGGTTGTGCAGAATGTGCTAGTAATCCATAAAGCAGCTTGTCTTTGCATGCATTGGAGTGATTTGATGAGGCCTTGGTATTTGGCATTTTGATTGAACCAGAGGTGGAAGCCATATGTGGCTATTGGAACCACACATGAACAGTATAGTAGCCTCTTGTGAAGCAGGGAGAGGCCATAGACCAAGTTTCCTAACATATGCATGTATTGTACAGTGGATAGTGCCTTGGTCAAGTAGAACCAGACATGTTCTTTGAAGGTGAGGCTTCTGTCAAACCAAAAGCCAAGGTAATGGAGGAAGGGTTTGGGGAAGACTGTAAAGGAGTTGTTGATGGTGACAGGGGGGTTGGGGTCATGGGAGGGTCAATTGGAGAAGTGGAAGACCTCAATTTTGTCTCTTTCAAGAACAAAACTGAGGTGGAGGAGGTATTCTTTACAAGATTTATAGACCTGTGATAGAATGTGACAGTTATTAGTAACAGACTTGGATTGCATGACTATGAGACCATCATCAACAAAGGAAATAATTTTACAATGTGGATCATCAGAAAATTGGTACATAAATGGGGAGAGAGAAAGAGTGGTCAAGATAGGAGAAAGCATGGAACCTTGTCCTACTCCTACAGAAGTGGGGAATTTGGGAGAAAGATTGTTATTCCAAGAATAGGTGGTGAAATGGTCTTTTAAATAATGAGAAAAGAAAGAAACAAGATTGGAGTTGAAACTGTGTCTCTTGAGAATTGAACAAAGAATGGAATGGTTTGTTGAAGGGAAAAATTGAGCAACATTGAATGTGATGATGCTCATTTTGAGTTTCTTCTTCCATCCATTGTGGACCAGGTGTGTGACATATATGCTGGCATCTTCTGTTGAGTGCTGAATAATGCTGCTGAACTAGAGAGGGTGAATGAGATTGAGTTGTGCCACTTCAAATTGCATGTGTGATGAAATCATCTTCTCAATTAGCTTGCTGAGCATATTGAGAAGGACAATGGGCTAGAACATTTTTGGCATGGAGTAGTGGGGTTTGTTTGGTTTCAGAATGATGATGAAGGTGGAATTTTTGAAATGTTCTGGCCAGGTGGAAAATTCAACACATTTTGAGGCAAAGGTGTTAAGAACTGACTCCAGACAGGGGCAGACACATGCAGACACAGGGTTGAGGCCTTGGCTTCAACTTATGTGTTGCACCTCTCTGATACTATGGTGGCCTCACTTGACCAACTATGGACTCAAGTGGACAAGCAGACAGGGATCAGAAGAAAACAGGACAAGCCCAGACTGAGGAGTGGACTTGTAGTGGACAGGCAGAAGAGGGGAGAAAGATCTAAGTTGATATTCTGACTGAGGAGTACAAACAGTAGTAATCCTACTTATATACTAGTAGCCAGGATAAAGTCCAGGGAGTAGTAGTTAAGCAAGAAACAATAGTAACTACTCAAAGGAGAATACTAGAAACATGTGAACTGATAACTGCAGTGAAGATACCAGAATAAGGAGTCTGTCTACAAAGTGTCTGGACATCCAAGGGACAGGGGCAGAAGTGAAACATCAGATAATGGAAAACCTAGATAAGTGGAAGATAATCAAGGGTGAAGGGAAAAGCTGTGGATAAATGGAAGAACATGAGATAATCAGATAAGGAATTCTGATAAGAAATATGACAGAAGGAAAAGTATGGAGAAAAGTATTTATGGAGAGAGATACCTGATGGAAATGGAAGAAAGGTTAAACTGAATATGATCCACAGAATCTGGGTTGTAACCAAGGCTCTGAGAGTTTAATGGACATGAAGTGAAGTCCATAACAAAAGGTGATGAAATTTTGGCATAAGGTCTCATTCAACATAAGGTGTTTGACATGGGCCCATGAGAGGTGATCAGGTCCAGGCACTGAGGAGTTGGCACATGTGTTGAGGGCATCAAAGAGCTCAGCATTAGAGAAGGGGGGCCATGGGCACTCCAGTTGGGCATCAAGAGAATTGATGGTGTCTAAGTCAATAGGGCAGTTAAAAGCAGAATTGTAGGAAGAGTCAAAAGTGTGCCATAGGTCATCTAGCTCATTGCAACTCTTCCTGTTGAAGGTGATGGATTGGGAGGGGGGAAGATTCCTTTTGCTGATCCACAACATGAAGTCCCAGGGGCAACAATCTTCTTCTGCAATGTCCTTGACTTTCTGGTCAAAGAAAGCATGTTTGGCTTGGCAGGTGCACTGTCTGAATCTTGTCCAATTGGCTTTGGACTTGTGTGCTTGAAAAGTTCAAAGCACAGAGGAACACTGAGTGTTCCACTATGGCTTGGATCTTGCACAGATCTTGACAGTCTTCACATTGTTTTGCCATTCTTGGTCAATGATGAGGGACATAGCATTGGCATAGTTGTGAACATCATTGCTGGATCCAAAGGTCACTGGGACACTTTGGAGGCAGAGAGATACAGAGAAGAGGAAGGTGGTCTCTTCTTCTGAATCTCTGGGGATGGTACATTTTTCAACAAAAGGTTGGAAAGGAGAAGGAAGTGGAAGGGAAGTGAGGAGGGGGAGGTGGTCAGATTTGAATTTCCACTCATTATGAATGGTGTGAGTGGGACTGGGAAGCAGGGGGTCATCTGTCTTAAAGATAAGGTCTATGACAGAAGGGTGTTTGGTGTCATCTAAAGGAATGTGAGTATATTTCTCTACTTCAGGGGTAGAGAGTGTAAGTCCAATCAAATTCATGATATCAACTAGTAAATCACCTCTGGCCAAGTGGTGTGTAATATGCAGATCCCACTCTGGTGGATGGGAGTTAAAGACTCTGCCAGTACAGATGATGTTATTCAGGAAGAAGGGAATTCAGGATTCTAAATAGGTGATGGAAGAATTGTCTGAGGGTTCAAAATAGCAATTGAGAAAATATAGTTTCATAGGGAGAGAAAGGGAAATTAACTGGAAGTCAGGAGAAGAAATGATATCCAGATGGGAAACAGGACAAAGAGAAGAAAGGGAATTTCAAATGAAAGTGACAGTGTGTGGGTGTTCACCATCAGATATGAAAAGGTGCCAATTGGGGTTGTATAGTGTACCCTTGAATGGGACTCTTCAGAGTCTTTGGTCAAAGGAATGTTCCAAATAACTTGGAACAGTGGTTCTTGAATACATAATATTATAATGACTTTGAAAAGCAGTTCATTAAGGAGAATCTTGACAGTGTCCCAAGAATGATGAATGTTAAAAAATAGGATTGGAATAGAAGAAATAGAAGAGAGAAGGGAAGAAGAAGCTGAGCTGGAATTACATCCTTTAGACATTCACAGCACTAGAGTTGAAGTTGTGGCAGTTCTTTTCCACCTTGAGTTCATGGAGCTTGTTCATTATCCACTCCTGATCATATCAGTGGCAGAAAAATGGACATTTATCACTGTTCATGTGATGCTCCTTGGAGTCACATGACAGACAGGTAAAGGAGGTCACATGGGGACACTCCTTGATGTTTGTGGGGGTGGGAGGGTGGGGTTTTGGGCTGGTCTTGCTGCAGCAACAGTAGCCATCATGGCAATGGTTGTCAGTGTGATGAGGGTTGCCACAGATGGTACACCTCAGGTTGCAGGCTCTGCAAAGATGAGTCAGGTGTCTCCATCTCCAGCATCTGTTACAGAGGGGGCTGGCAGTCCTCGTAGTTGCACCCCTGAATGTGCACACTTGATTCTCAAAGAGAAGAGTGTAGTTGATAAAAAGCTTCACCCTTGAAGCTGATTGGGAGTCCCAAAGGTTAAAGAATAAGAATGCTGCATCAGAGTGGGGAGAGACATGGCTAAAGCAGGGTTTGCCTACCAGGTAATTAATGAGGTCAGCATATGGGGATGAAGTGATGACCTCCTGGAAATCATCCATGATGTGGGGGGTACCATCCTCCCTAAAGTAAGGGAGGTTGGTGAGCTTGATGAATGACTTTGACATTGGGAGCACTGGGACAACTGCATCCCTGATGTCAGGGGAGGCAAATGCTGACCTGTTGAAGTTGGTAATGCTTTTCTTTATGATGAGGAGCTCCTCATCAGTGGTGACCTGGCTCATGTTGAGCCATAGGGTCTTGTCATTGGCTTTTGCTGACTCAACCTTGAGATTGAAGCCCTTTTGATATAGGGCATTATTGCAGTTACAGATCACCAAGTCAAGCAAGTTGATCATTATTGGTTTGAAGATGTAGTTGAAGGGTACAATGACATTTTTGCATGATGGGCCTTGGGTAGCCTTGGGCTTATTGGCAGGCAGGGAGAGGGTTTGGGTGAGGGGAAGGAGGCAGAGGGGGAGGATTTGATATCTCCAGATGAGTGGAGGAAGTTGATGATATTGACTGGTGACATCTGAGGAAATTGGTTCTGAAGAGCTGCATATTTCTGGAGCTCTTCTAGTTGAAGGGGGGTGGAAGAAGGTGAGGCTGCCTTGGCATAGGATGACCTTTGGGTTGAGGGCAAGGGGGCATTGGACCTGTAGTTGGTAGGGTGAGTAGTCCTGTTTACAGGAGGCAGAGGACCAGGGGGAGTGGGACAAGGGGAAAGGAGGGCCTTGGGAGGGGGAGGATGAGAGGGAGCAACAATAGGCTTATGCTGCTCTTGGGTGGCTATCAGTTTGGTGGGGCAGACAAGTCAGTGCTTGCCAGTGGTATGCCATGAGTTTGAGTTGAGATTAGTGCCTGAAAGACCAGAAGTCTTTTCAGGTGCTGTAGGAGGACTGATAGTCTCACCTTTAGATGGACTAGTAGTCACATCTTTTGGGATAGTGGGATGGGGTGGAGACATGTCAACATCTTTATTTAAACCAGATGACTCACCTGGTTTGTTTTGAAGTGAAACAGGGAGGTGAGAGAGGGCAATTGCTTGCACTGTGTCCTTAGTGAGTTGTGAGTCTGAGCTCTGGAAATACCCAGTGGTCTCAGAAGGAGGGGAAGGGGAAGAGCCCTGGAGATACCCAGTAGCATCTTTGGGGAGAGGAGAGGACACAGCCAGTGCTTTTTCAGCCTGGTGTTCTTCTCAGCATTGTGTGTTCATGGGAGTAGGGGTAGGGGAGAGAGTATAGGGAGGAGGGAATTGCATGGAAATAAAGTTATGGAGACTAATTTGATATTCTCTATATGGTACTGATAGGTTGCATAGTTTCTCAGTGTGTGCAACAGTTTGAAGTAGGTCAATGATGTACATGACACCATTGAATTCAGTTATGTTGTTGCTTTGAGCCCACTGGGACAAGCAAACTACAAAGCCAAAGAGGGAGGAAAGGAATTTGAGTCCCTCTTTGTCTTTAGTGTTTGTGACATCAATGTCACAAATGGTGTCAAAGATTTTGTCATGGACAGATGACCAATCTGTTCTACAGGACATAGGTGCTGCCTCATGTGACTGCACAATTGAAGGGGGGAAATGGGAGAAAAGGTGGGGAGAGATGGGAGGGGATCCAATGGTTTGGATTTGTCCCAGGCAGATCTGGGGGTGGGTAGGATAAATCTATGAGAGGCAGCAATGGATTGTGCTTCAGTAAGGAGTTGCTGTGAAGACAGGGCAATTTCAGGAGACATGATATTCTCTTTATGAACTGGTGCAAGAGAAGGATGGATGGAACATGGGGTACTAACACCCTCAGATTCCTGTTCTTCTTCTACTGAGTGAACAGAAGCAGTGTCATTGTCATCAGTTACTTTGAGACTCTTGTGAGCCTCATTTGAAAGAAGTTGGTTGGTTGAAGTTGACTGCTTGGTGCCCAGAGATGGGGCAGGTGAGGGGGGCTTGTGTATGAAGCTAACTTGCCTAGGTGGTTTGAAGAACAGGCCTTCAGAGGCAGCTTGGGGAAGAGTAGAGGTGGACACCATGTTAGTGCTTGAGCAGTGGCAAGAAAGATGAGAGGAAACTTTCTTTAAAGCACCTCCAAAGACACTTGAAGAGTCCTTGGAGTTCAACATTGTATTGTGAACAAGTTTTATTCCTTTTCTGTACTATGAATAACTGTTCCACTGAGATGATGGTGGTGGTTACTGGAAAAGGAAGGTTTGCCTCATGGAAGCTCAATCCATTGCTGCTTCTCATGGTTTTATTCCCCCCACTCCTGGAACTGCCTGGGATGAGTCCAAGCTATCAGACCCCCTTCCTTCCCTTCCAACTTTCACTCCCATCTCCCCTCCTCCAGTTGCACAGTCACATGAGGCAGTGCCTCTGTCCTGTGGAATGGATTAGTCATCCATCTGTGACAAAATTTTTGACACTTTCTGTGACATTGATGTCACAAACACTAAAGATGAAGGACTCAAGTTTCTTTCTTCTCTTCTCAGTTTTGTAGTCCACTACATGTCTCAATGGACCCAAAGTGGCAAAATGAGCAACTTTGACAGGACAATGCATATCATTGATCTCCTTCAAACTATTGTACACTCCAAACAATTGCACAACCTTTCTGTCCCTTATAAAGACCACCAACTAAGTCTTTATCAATTCATCTCCATGCAATTCCCTCCTCCACACATCTCCTCTCCCAAAGCCACTCCCATGAACACTCAACACAGAGAAGAATGCTAGGCTGAAAAGGCTCCAGCCATGTCCTCCCCTTCCCCCAAAGATGCTTCTGGGATACTCCAGGGCTCTTCCCCCTCTCCCCCTTCTAATGCCTCTGGGTATCACTAGGGCTCAGACTCACAACTTGCCAGGGACACAGCACAAGCAATCACCCTATCTCACCTTCCTCCCTCCCTCCAGGATAAACCAGGTGAGTCATCTGGTCTCAATAAAGATATTGACATGCTTCCCCTGTTAGGATGGTCCTTATCACCAGGCACCTAAGCTTTGCTAGGGGGCAGCTATCTCACTAGATGGTTTACAGAGGTGCTAGGATCTAGCAAGAAGGATCACAATAAGAAGATGGCAAGGCAAGTGTCCAGTTAAGCACACTCAGAGGTCGAACTTCTATCAGTCGAGTATATGACCAATAGAGAGTTTACTACCATACTGATCATGAACTAACGTCAATCCAGAGATAAAGCAAAGCAATATTCTGAATTTGAGAATATAGGAAGCTTGTGCTTCCAGTACATGGGTGGCTATTTAAGCTCTACTTCTAAGGTCTTAAAGAAGTAGCTATGACGAAGTAGTGCTGCATGTCTGAGAGTCAATAGAAGTGTAGCTACAGAGCAGAGAGATACAAGAATAGAGATTAAGACAGAATAGGAAACAGAGACAGAAAAGGAAACTAACTAGATAAGGAAAACAGTCCAAATCAGGGTTCGGGTGAGATACAGGGATACTAAACAAATAGTCAATAATACTAGAGATGAAAGGAACTATCTGCTAGCAATACTTTAAGTCCATGTTAGAGTGGAGCTGTCCCGATCCTGTGTGGTTCCAATAGCCACATACGGATACCGTCTCTGGTTTAACCGAAATGCCAGATACCGCGGACTTATCAAATCCCTCCAGCGCATGCAGAGACAAGCCGCCCTCTGGATCACCGGCGCGTTCCGCACTACCCCTTCGGGTGGGGTTGAGGCCATTGCTGGCCTCATACCCATTCAACTCCATCTATTCAAGCTCGCCAAGCGAAGTTCTCTCCGATTCCATACCCTCCCCTCTTCCCACCCCCTCAAACTTCTAACGCGCGACATTGACCCCTTAGATGCGCGCCACACCAAACAGCGCTCTACAGCGCTCGATTTCGTATCAGACGCTCAACTGGTCACTGACCGGTTCCAGCGTCTCCACCCTAGCGCCAAACCTGGCCAGCGCCTGCTGGACTTGTTTAGCGATCGAATCAAATTCATCGAGTGCCAAAACCCTTCAAAAGAAGGCGCTATGGCCCTACATCTCGCCAATGCTTCTCGTACCCGAGACCTCTCTTTTTCTTCTCCTATATCTTTAGTCGTAGCTACAGACGGTTCTGTCCCCTCTGACTCTACACTTTCTGCTACCTCCGCTTTTCTCATTTTTGATTCTTCTCCTTCAAATATTCTCTCTTCTTCCGTTCACCCCTGCGGGGAAGTTCTATCTTCAGACGCTGAATCTTATGCTCTCCGTCTCGGTTTAGCTAATTCCATCTCTCTCGCCACTTCTCGTAGCTGTACTTCTATCATAGTTTTCACGGACTCCATCGCCTCCGCTAAAAAACTATTTTCTTTCAGCCCCCATAGCGCTCATCAAGACGCCGTGGCCCTCGCTCCTCTTCTTCAAAATTGGCTATCATCTTCCTCCTCCAACCACATCCATTTCTGGTCGGTTCCCTCCTCTGCTCGTTGGTCGGTCCACTTTCAGGTGCATCAACTCGCAAAGTCACTCCGCGTTCCCAATAACAGATGCCAACCCTACCGCACATCTATCGGTTTCGTCCGCAACCATTACACCCGCAAGTGCCTCTCCATGTGGCACTCACTCATGGACAAACCCACCCACTGCGGCCATTCATGGCTCCATCTGCTCAATCCCGCTGAACAACCCCTCTTGCCCAAGTACGCCAACGGCGGAACTTGGCTAAATTCCCCCCTCGGCAAGAACGCCCAACTTTGCGCGCGCTTCACTCAATGCGTAACCAACCACGCGCCTATTGGCGCCTTTCGACAGCGCTTCTTCCCAGGGCGCTATATCACCTCATGCCCCTGTGGAGAAGCGCTAGAAACCTGGGACCACATCCTCGACTCTTGTCCCTTATATCAATACCCAGTTGGAGCCCGTGATGGCTTCTACTGGCTCCTCAATTTCCTCGATCGCAACCCAACAGCATTTTCTTTTACCGACCAGATCCAAGGTCCCATAATGCAGGAAGAATACGCCACCCGCCGCCTTACAAGAAGAGAGCGCCTCGCCATACACGGTGTCCCCAATGTTCACTAGGGGGGTTTTCCTCCTTTCTTACTTCCCTCTCCTCTTCTCTCTCCCCTCCCCGTTTCACTCGAGTGATTAAGTTAGTTTTCTCTCTTACTCTTTCATGTGTTTTGTAGTCGCCTCGTCTCTCTAGTCGTTTCGTCTCTCATACTCAGCCTTTTCCGTTTCTTTTCCGTCTCTTTTTCCTTTTCTTTAGTTTCGTTCTTGGGACTGCTACCGCGCGCCCAATTGTATTAGCTAGTCTAGTGCAATAAACTATGATTTAAAAAAAAAAAAAAAAAAAAAAAAAAGAGTGGAGCTGTCCATCAGTGGAGTCAGAAGAGTACAAGTCAGGAGATGAGCTGGAGTGAGGAATAGTGGAATACCCTGTAAAGGGCTGCAGTTCTTCTGAGGAGCCTGATCCATGGAGGTAGAGCAGGCTGCAGTGTGGTGATGATGACAAGGATGATGAGGAGATGTCTGTGGTGACATAGGGAGGTGGATATGGAGGTGGATTGGCTGTATGCTGCATAGGTTCTGACTTGTCAAGGCCAGGGATGTTGGAGTTGACTGAGAAGAGTGGAGGGAGCTGCATATGACAGGGAGGAATGGCCAGAGGTTCGTCAGAGTTCGGGTCAAGGCAATAGACTTCTACTTCTCGAAAGTAGAGTCTGTGAGTGACTTTGTATTTGATAATGTGTGGGACAACCTTGGGTGGATACATCATGTAGGGGTGGAGGAATACAAGCAGCTCTCCTGCATAAGGGATCATCTTCCAACCATAGGCCCAGGCAGAGTCAAAGTTATTATGAATGGTTTGGACATATAACCTGTCAGGGTCAAAGACATGAGTGAAGGGAGCATTCTCCCAGGTGATGCATAAGATCTCAGTCATCATCCTATCAGTGGAGTAGAATAGAGGGCCGGGGGTCGGCCAGTCTTTGGAGAATAATGATGTGTGGCCAGGGAGGCAATGATTGGCAAATGCAGTATTGCAATATTGTGTAGACTTGTTGGTTGAGTAGTCTGGGTCTTGGGTGGTGTGTTGGCCAGTGCTGTCTAGGCCTAGTTCATGGATTAGTGCATGATAAATAACATTGTGTCAGTTGTGCTGAGGGTTCATAACATCCCCCTCCTCCCATCACCTCTAAAGATGTGACTTTGAGTCCATCTAATAGAGAGACTTCTAGTCCTCCTGTGACACTTGAAGAGACTTCCAGTCCTTTGGGCACTAATCTTAGCTCCAACCCCTGGTGCATTGCTGGCAAACACTGCCCCATTTGTCCTATCAAAGTGATAGCCACCCAAGAACAGCATAAGCCTATCATTGCTCCCCCTCACCCTCTTCTTCCCAAAGCCCCCCTTTCCCCTCATCCACCTCCTCCTGGCTCCCCTCCCTTGTCCATCTCCTCCTGGCCCCCCCCCCTCATCCATCTCCTCC
>JAEUWR010000410.1:0-35058 GCA_018524895.1 Podaxis sp. C-F-101400
AGGTATTGAAATGGTCTTTGTTTTTGTGTAGTTAGAACATGGGCACTTAGTGTATGTGACTGAAATGATCTTGAATGTTTTGTAGTTAGAACATGGATAGTATAAAAGTCTTATTGTGGACTAAAATCACGTCCGTGCCAACGGCACGGGTACATAAACTCGTAGTACATCAGTACAAGAAGAGTAAGTATATCGTTACGTTAACTAACCCCACCTCAGTTATTTCCAAGATCGGGGTAGACGACTGGAGGTGAAAATAGAAACACAAGAAAATACATATCCCGGCGTGTCGTCCGATTGGTCGGGCGTTTGTAAAGTAGAACGACTACAGAAGTATAAGAGATGGAATATCTAGTCCCCGAGAATGTTCACCCCCCCTCCCCCCAAGGACACGAACGGGGACGCGGCCAAGGCGGGCAAGGTATGTTGCCTTGAGGTGTTTTGGCCCTTGATAACGCTCCCGCGAGGTAAAAGCGTTATGCAGAAGACACTCTGTTAGAGGTTTCCCATACCGATAAGGTGTTGTTTTCGGTCTTGTCCCATCCAAGCAGAGGCTGGGTGCCTGATTTTGCCGAAGAAAGGAAAGAACTGGGCTGCGCCTAACATCACCTACAAGACCGAAGCCAGACCGACCTGTAATCCATCCCTGGGGAAAGCGATGATGAAGGAGAACCGCAATCGCGAAACATCATTGGATTGACAGGCAGTAGTTATGTTCTCTTGATGGAAACTTGTCGAGTCCACAGGTTGCGGACAATATAAATACTTGATCAGCAACGAACCTCAAGCGATGGTATGTTGGATGATGGGCCCGTTTGGTTTGATGATACAAGAAAGGAATGGGAAAGAGGAAGAAGATTCTTGAAGCGATAGCGTTTTTGTGTCCAAGATGGGAACTCTGGTGCATCAACCCGAATGGTCGACGCGAAAGTCGGGAATCTCGAGGTTGAACCGAGAGGCAAGCGAGCGCGTGGTCCGAGTGTAAGATGGTCCCGAAATACTTACAGACTGATCGAAGCGACGGTGGGAGTATGAGGACCGGGGGGAGATCCTGAACGGGAGCTAGACTTCAATTGTGACTCTGCATGCATTCACCTTCCCTTTGTAAAAGTAAACGATTACCAGCCCAACCAAGGCAGATTTCACGCCGGATCCTCTCCTATCCGTCCTATACGTGAAACCCGCTTGTTCCGGTTCAAGAACATCACCGTGAAATCAAACTTCGCATCATAGCGGTGAGCTTTCAACTGAGAACTCCAACAGGTAATCTGTCAGTCAAGCATCATCACTGTTCACCAGAACCAACATAGTGACGATGTTGATGCGTTCACAGGTTCATGCATCGTGTGAGAGTAGATCCCTGATGGGAGGAGAGCTCGAGGCGAGTGGAAACCGAAGAAAAGGTGAATGCCAAGGTACCCGAGCCGAGCTATACACCGTGAGGTCTGTTCTTTCTGAACTCCGACATGTTCAACGGTGGGTCTGCGACGTTCCCATAGGAAAGGTTTTTGCGTGATCCTCATATATATATAGGTGGAGGGCCTTCGATTGCGGAGGACCGACGACTCGTCTATGTGTGCACAAAGTATAGGCATCATGAGGTAAGTGCCGAAGAGGGGAAAATGCTCCTCAACTGGTGTGTGAATAGATGCAAGGTGGCTTCCCAACCATGTAGGACTGTCGTTGGCAAACGGATTATAAGAAACCACCAACGCGAAGGTTATTCTCTGGCAAATTCTCGGCCACAAGCTCTTGTTATTCCCCCAAGGCCTTTATCGTGATGCAGCTGTTCTTCTCCTGTCTGGCTGACCTTCGTATGCGGACTAGTTTTAGAGTATTCTTCCATCCACCCGCGCTCACAATCGAGGGCGAGGTTGAGATATGACTGAGTGCCAGGCCTGAAGGCCTGCCGCGCTTAAGTCAAATACCACTTGTATGAGACCCATTTCCCTTCGGACAAGTATATGAGCATAAGATGCAACGTCTTCAAATTGGTGTGCGGTTTGATAGGTAGAGACCCACAAGATACATATCTTTGAATGAAAAACTGTCGATGAGGGCTTATACTTTGCGTTTGAGTGAAAACAGCCGTACATACTAGTGGTATAAACGTAAGGCTGGTTCAACCATATTCCTCTCCACCCGTGATTTTAGTTCTCTCATCCCAACTTTCTTCATTGCCTAGCATATGCGAATCTTTCCCGCGCTTTTTGCGTTCGTCGAATATCTTCATCCTTCAGTTTCGCATTGAGAGCTGTGTACAGATCATGTGCGTATTTTTGGCCAACCTGTTACGAATGATGTACTGTTAGTGTAAAATGCATTTGCATACGGGTGAAGAGTGTCTGTCGTACCCGAATGAGGTCCTTGATTTGCACGAGTGAAAGCTCGCCCGCGCCTAGTGTCCGCATAGCCTGCAGCGTCGCTTCACCAGAAGGTGAAGTCGACGAAAATGAGAAAATCAAGAGCAAGCGGAGTGGGACGGCCGCCTCTTCTGGCAAAGTCGCGTCGAGGAAATGTACACCCGAAGTCTTCAAAGCACAATCATCAACTCGATAAGAGCGACAGAAAAGGCGGAAATAGCATACCAAGTTCAAAGTAACACATACAGGCCACCGGTCTCTCCTGTCCAGAATCTCGCCCTCATCCCAATAATCGGGTAACTCGAAATCCGTTGCATGAGAGACCTGAGCCCGTGTATCAAATCCACTAGGAGCCATCACGTCGACATCCATATCGCCTCCCTCTACCGTCGTATTTGCCCCTGCGCCGGCGGTGGCACCCCGAGGAGCTTTATACTCGACACTCCGCGTCCTTGGAACTTTAGTGTCCCACAACGCCGCACGGGCTGCGAGAAACAGAGCATCAAAAGTGTTCCCAGCATCGGAGAGAACAAGAAGATCAAGGTGCAGAAGCCATGATTTTTTCCGAGGGAGGATAGTGAGGTTCTTTGGGTGTAGGGAGGGGTGGGTGAGTGTAGCATGAAGTATGCTTGTCAGATCGTGTTGTAGGTCGTCCAGTGCAGTCTGTGTTAGGTGTGGATACGCCGCTGGCGAGCTTGAAACCAACGAAGAAGTCAATTTATGCGTTGGGTGAAAGCCATTTGTTGAAGGAGCGGGCATACCTACCAAGAGACATTAACCACAAAACGTCCGCCTTCCTGCCCTTCATTTGATACGTCCGCTGAGATGGACTCGACTTCGAGTTTTGTAGCAGCAAGGATTTCGGTTCCACCGCCATTATCGTTCACATTCCGTCCAATGCAGAGTCGTGCAGAGCCATTTGCAAGAGGTGCAACGCCAGTTTCGAGAGCAACGGATCTGTAGTCTGTGAGACCGCGTCCGTCGGCACGTTGTGGCGTTGTTTGAGCGAGACCAGCTGTGATGTACGATTTTTCAGCCTTGGAGAGCGAGATTGCCGACATCGGAGAGTGGACGTTGGAGAGAATAGATAATTGTGATCACACATCAATTTTGCTGCCCAAAAGTTCCATCATGGCATTCATTGACATCAGCCAATTTTTCCCATCTCGAGTACAGTAACATAGATGTATTACTCCGCGAAAGGAAAAAAGACAAGAAGATAGGAATTAATCGTACGCAAAGGAATGACAGAGCAAGGAACCAAACCATCCTCCAAACAGAGACTAAACGAATGAAGGCCAAACAAGGGTATACTCGAGGGTCGACTACAAGATTTTGGAGTACTGGTATGCGAAAGGAGTTGAAACAGGACGAACGAAACGCCTTGTCAAGAAAAGGGTCCAAAGGGTATGAATTACGTCGAGGTAGGGTGGGTGTTCGTTCATCGCCTGTTTGTGCTACGGCCGTAATTCAGGCCATCTAGTTCAGCTTCGAGCTGCTTGATGGCGCTGTGAGCCTCCTCGAGATCCTTGTTGAGGCGATCACGCTCTTGGATAAGCTATAGTACAGATGGTGAGTGGATGGTCCTAATATCCGGTGCAGACCAAGTTACGTACGTGTTGCTCCCACTTCCTGAAGCGAGCCTCCTCGGCCTTGACCTGCTCAGTGAATTTCTTCCTGAGAGCCTCCTCTTCCTCCTTGAATTTAGGATTGTCGAGCTTCTTGACCTTGGGTTCGCCAAACTTGCGAGTCTCCATTTGCTGTTGACGGTAGTTCTCATAATGGATCTCCTCAGTAGTCGAAACGAGATCCAACATGTGAGTCCGGATCAGGAGGGACCGTAGCTTCTTGAAGTCGCAGTGGTTCTCATTCTCGACTGGTGACTCATGAGTACAAACTCTGGAGAGGAATGGGCAAGTACTGACCTTCAGCGACACCCCAGAGGTATTCACGACCCTTGACAACACGACCATCAGGAGTCTTGACGTCTTCAGTGGAACCAATGATAGAGAAGGGCATGGCATCAATGAGCGCGCGCGCGAGGTCAGCACTCTCGTCATCAGGTTCAATAGGGGGAGTGTAGATGCGAATTCCTTGAGCGGCAATAACCTCGCGAATCTGGCCGTTACGTATTCAAGTCAGCTACTAGGTTCGAGCTAGTGCAAACAAGGTAATTACCCTCTGCTTGAAGGTATGGAGGTCGTTCTGAGTTAAAGTGTCAGCTTTGGCGACGACGGGAATCAGGTTGACACGAGTGCCCAGACGCTTCATAATTTCAATGTCGAGGGGCTTGAGTCTGGGATACGCGAAGCATGTCAGTGGGAACTAAAAAGGCACATGGGATGCCACATACGTGTGCCCTGTAGGACGGATGAAGTACAAGCAGGCGTGGACCCGCAAATCAGTCTTCTCGCTCCTCTGTGGTTGTTGCTCCTGCCTCATATATGCTTCATGCTGGTCATCGATGAATTCGACAATAGGAGTCCATGAGTCGCTGTTGTTGACGTAGTCACCGAATCCGGGGGTGTCGATGACGGTAAGCTTGACCTTGAATTGCTTCTCCTCAAGTTCAGCCTTGATGATTTCAACCTCGGTCAGTTTGTCGAGTTGCTTGTGGTGACGCCTGTTGTAGTTTTTGGGGGGTGAGAGTTCGGTGGAAAAGAGGGTGTTGATAAGTGTGGTTTTGCCGAGACCAGACTCGCCTGTAGGAGGTTGGAATTAGATGAAACACGTGAAATTATGCGAGAAAGCCACTGACCAACAACCATGATTGTGAAATGTGCGCCCCGCTTGGCGACAATCTTGTGCCTCTGTGAGTAGCAACGACGCGTCAGAGGGGATTGTTGGGCGAAAACAGGGATAGGAAGTACCTGGTTGGGGAGGTTGGCAATACCAATGCCATCGTTAATGGGAGCGAGGGAGGCCATTGAGGAGGGATATATGCAAGAGACGACGACGCGGTCAGCAGACAGAGACTGAACAGTGAACGCAAATCCAAAAATCGTTTCACAACACTACCCCTGTTTGGCTCTGTTTACTCGCCCCCTCTCGGTCACTGCCGTCATCTCCTGACAACTGCCTCCTGACTATCTATAGATTAAGCTCTCTTTCCCAAGTATAATATATTCTGATCATCCGTCATAATTTAAATGCATAATATTACAGAGCACAATCAACAGTTCGCAGGATAATTGGACAAAGCCGTCTTCTCAGCCAAATCAACCGACAACCCATAGTAGTGCTTCACTTGGACGCAGGCGCGGACATGCACCGGTAGCTCGCAAGAGGAGGCATCCGAGTAGCAGGATCTATCGCCGTCACAATCAATCCAATCCGTCAACCCCCCTCCCCTGAAAGTCAAGTTCGCACTAACCTCGGTCACCCTTAGCGGCGTTGAGGTTATCGGTGACAGCAACAAGCTGGGGTCTCGTCAGGTCATTAGCAAACGCTTGACGTTGAGCGGTGGTTCAGTCCTTGGCTCCTGAGGCCCAAGCCTCTTTCAAAGGAACGACGTGGTCCCGAGAGTTAAGCGTAAAGTTGGTTGGCCTTTGCAGCCGCAGACGAAGGACGTTTGGCTTTCTTGCCTGAGAGGGCGTACGATATCGAGGTCGCTGGCCAAGGTGATAGCGACGCCACCACAGGGAGGCACCCACCTTTCTCGAAATGGCAGCGCAATTCGAATCGGTGACCACGTTGGATCCATCGCGCTTCAGGATGGCTATCGCAGTTAAAAGGGAATAGTCAGAACACAATGCTTTGAGCAAAAAGACGCGAAGAAGCTCACTCTGGTGTTGCATGCGCCAGAGACTAATATGGTAATCAACATTCGATGACGAGCTTTATCTCTTAAGCGATGGATGTCGGCGTGCTAGTGATCCAATGAGGGAAGAGGTCACGGTCATAAGCCGGGGCTATTGTTCTCCGCTGCAACCTTCACTGAAATACAAATGAGTCTATCGGTGGCACAATCAATTGACGGAGATAATAGTGTGGCTCTGACAGGAAGCAAGGAAAGTGCGCGCAGTAGTAGCACTGATAGGCGTAGGGAGGGCTGCAAAAGCAGGAGCCACTAAACTGTATTCGAGAGTGACATAAGAAAAGAGTTTCATGCTACTATTCCGGGTCGAAGAGCGGTGAAAAAGAAGATGCAAGTTTCCTCAACTGCGCATTCGCAATCTTTTTATACATGTGCAACAACTCACCATACCACTTCTCCACACGGAAGCGATAGCAACCCACAGGGGAGTTGAGCACGTTAGCTTCCCGCCGAGATAGGAGTGGCGCAACAACACGCCCTGCGATCCTGCGTAGTGCAGTCTTTGCCCGGATGGGATCTTATCAACCGTCGAGCCATGTGCGTCGAGAAGCCGTAAGAGGAAATACCACGTTGGTCTGCCAAACGGCAATTTATTGAATTTTTTGGGCACTGGGCACGATGGTTTTTGAACAACTTCCAACCAAAGTGGGAGCTCAGGAGAGAACATTGTCAGACGTCGAAATAGTGAAGAAGTGGATATCAGTTAATAAGACCCTTTAATAGAATGTCTCGGCGAGCAAGGACACGATACATGAGGCCCTGGGGTAGCAGCCCCGGAAAGACCCGACTACCGTGCATCAGGATTCAGTAGAGAGCTGCCTGGCTCGAGCACGAACGCTGAGGACCAAGTTTCAAGCTTCAACGGACGAGACTACTGGACCCAGAGAGTAACATTAAGTGAGCATTGAGTATTGATCAAAAGCAGCATGGAGTGTCAGCCAGGTATTCCCCCGCCAATCCCAATAGAAGCCTCATCTTAGTAACCGGCCATATGGAACACGGATGACGGAACGGGAACAACGGTACTTAGGGAGCCGGACAAGCACGCGGAATTGGTGAGTGGAAAAGCCGAAAAAGAAGGACCAAGGAGACACTGGACAGACAGAAGGTAGGCAACTTTACGACCCTGGAAATTAATCATCGGTTATGGACGCTGTGTGGTCGCGCGATCATATCCAACATAGCTCAGCTATATTGAATAAATCGCATGGCTGAAATGTTGACTACTCCACTGGTAGCTTGGCAGTTCAAGAGGGATTGAGGTTGACCTCATGTTGCCTTCAAGGCCGGCGCGTCGTGGATCCGAGTGGCAACAATCCAAAGTCTGAATAGAAGTGGAACGGCGAAACAGGAATGAAGATGCACAGAACGAGACAAGGCGTCTTGGTAATTGGTCTCATGGCCTGCTATGGGTCGTCATCCAAAGATCGGTGAAAGGTCATAGATGACGCACTTCTAAGCGGCACGAGAGAAAAGGGAGGCTTAGAGGCCGTGATGTGTGTCAAGGGTTTTCCCAGTGAATGGAGCTCAAGACGCGTTGCAGCAGTTGTGTGCTGGTGATGTGGCGTCGGAGGCACTAAAAAGAGGATGCCGAAATCTAAGGAAACGAGCATTCCGCGTGACGCCAGGGGAAGGCGTTATCTACATGATGTATAGAAGAGATCCCGAAGCGTCCGAGCAGCAGAAAATAAACTGAACCTGTGGAATGGGTGGGGAGACTGCCAAAGACGGAACCCGGAATGATGAGCGCAGGTTAGAGAGGAAGAATGCAGGGCAGCTTATGTCAGCCTCGATGCGCGTCGAGCTTGCGCGTCCAGACATTTAAAAGACCTTCATCCCTCTCTCGCTCTCACATACACCATGGACCACTTTCCGACAAATTGGGGCCGTCCTGTACGTTCCGTATCTTCTGCTCCGCCCTCAGATCCATCCTCATCCTAATCTCAGCGCAACGACGCTTATGACGCATATGGCACCTTCCCTTTACCCCACAGACCCAATAATGATACCAATGATGCTTTCGCTTCTGCTGTTCAACGTACCCAGTGAGCAGATCGATACTAAATTGTGTACGGCGCATGCTGATTCACGTACAAGACAGCCAATCGTCACCGGAACAAGCGTCCTTGCGTTGAAATATAAGGATGGCATCATGATGGCCGCAGACAATCTGGGTACAGTTCACCTCGATGCAATAATCTTGTGTTATCACTGATAACACTCCGTAGCGTCATATGGGTCTCTTGCCCGTTTCAAGGACATCCAGCGACTTCACCCAGTTGGAAAGTACACCGTCATCGGAGCAGGAGGCGATATCTCCGACTTCCAATATATCCAGAAATTCTTGGACGAACTCATCATCGAAGAGTTCACTTCCCAGGATGGCCACGACTTGGGCCCTGCACAAATCCATGAATATCTCTCCCAAGTCATGTATGCACGCCGCTCCAAACTCAATCCGCTGTGGAACTCCTTGCTCGTCGGTGGCTTCAAGGATGGTCGAAGGTGCTTATCAGTGCCATTGCCTTGGTCTAGACGTCTGATGTCCCTTATAGCTTCTTGGCGTATGTGGACCTCTTAGGCACGACTTATTCTGCTTCTACCCTTGCTACGGGCTATGGCGCCTACATAGCCCAGCCTATCCTTCGTAAGGAAGTGGAAGGCAGAGAGCATGAGCTGACTGAAGATGAGGCTATCCGGATTATGGAGACATGCATCCGGGTGCTCTACTATAGGGACGCTCGAAGCATTGATAAGGTTCGCCATTTGCTCTAATTATAGCGCCAATTCGTTATCTGAATTCATATCTCGCCTTCAGTACCAACTTGCAACCATTACCGCAGATGGTGTCAAGATATCTGATTCTCGTCATATCTCGACAGCATGGTCATTTGCCGAAGGCATCAGAGGTTATGGGGCCCAAACTCAATGAACCCACTAAATAACTTGTACACTATGTTTCCCTCTTTACTCTGTTAATGGCGAGAGGTTTCTGCTGCGACATCACAAACCAGTCTCATCTCGCCAGGTTCTGATAACTTCACAAAACGTCCGGCGGCGGCCCGGGCTATCACAAGGATGTGTCACGTGCAACCTGCAAGACGAGTCCCCGAGCAACTCAGCCGCAAGCTATTCCGAGTTCCGTTAAGCGTTTACTTTCGACTCTCACATGATCCCCGCCACTTGTAGCTCAGAATAATGCCACGTATACCTTTCCTCCAAAAAGAATCTATAGCACTAATACATCACTTATAAGAGGCCAAGATCCAAATATACAAGCACGAATTGCGTGCTGTCCACTGTATTTTGGTCGTTCACGCTCTGGGGCCCTATGCGCTACTAGACTCGACCCCCGTCATCGACTCCAACTACTTGGATGAAACTCTTTCCAGGGCTATTTTATTTCGCTTGTATCATACTTCTGGGTGTCCGTCTCCGCCCATTACATCATTCCACCTCGACCTCTGTTACCACAGTCCTCTGGTGGCGGAGGGAACTTGACCTTTGGTTCGGATGGATGTATAGTCTCCTGACCGTGCTCACCACCCGGCTGCGCAAACCCAGTTCCAGCAGCCTTCCCTTGACTATTGCCGACTCGGCGCACATATGTCTTCCGTGGTGGAGAGTGGACGGATATGTGAAGAGTATAGCTTCCCGGTCCCCCAGTCTATGGGCGTCGTATATGCCCTTGACCGCAGCTGTGGATGACGTTCGAGTATTTATAGCGGCGCAGACCGGTGATCAAATGAAAGAGCTGATGGTGAGTCAAAGGATTCTAGTTGATCACCAAGCGCTACTGCGTTTGCCTTGGTCAGTGGATGATTTGAGAACAGTTTGTCACCAGTGGCTAAATATGCTGGTGTTCCATGATATTCTTTGTCAAGCTGCTCTCCTTTCATGTTCCTATTTTTGATTGACTTGCAACAGACCGGGGTCCTTTATGATTTTATTGATTGGATCTTCACAAACCTGTTCATTGTTGTTCGTCGCCTATTAATGAACATGTTATCGTGTTCTGAACGCTCACTGACCAATTCATCTTTACATACGCAGCGGAAAGTCCTCGCCGTATGTCAAACTGCATCCCATCCCCTGTTAGAGCTCCCGGGACCGGGGAGTGTTCCTCTAATCACGGAGCTCGAAGAACTGGGCGACCTAGCAGGTGAGCCTCCGTTCCCATCTGGTTAGCCGTCAGAAAGATGTTCAAGTGGGCTGTTGTTCTTCTATTACAGGTCAAGTGTAGTATTTATTTATGTATCAATATTCTTGTACTTTCGCCCCCTAATCGGAAAATAGCACCACCGCCACGTTTGGAGCCTGTGTCCTCCTCGGCCGTGGGTGCCGCTCATAGTACACTCTATTTTGAGGCCCGCAAGTACTTGGCATAACGTTAGTCGAGCGGCGATGTTCTAGCACCTTCGGACGTGAGAATACCCCATAATCATCCGCGAAAGTTGCAGGTTCATAAAACAGCAACGGCATAACAACCAGAAATTGTGATAAACTGTCGTTATATAAATATGACGCATCGCCAAATCACGTTCAAGTCAACTTTCGACGGCGGACGAAGGCCACGGATACACGGGAGGGCCAAGTGATGGCAACCACGAGTTTTTAATGGTCGGACGGCCGGCGTAGAAACTCCATTACAATATAAATGACGCTGGGAGATGTGACTGGGAGTCTGGACGTCGGTTCTGAGAAGGCTCTGAGAATCAATCAATTAGGTCTAGATGGCACAGCTTTTGGTCCCCCTCGCTACATTGTAGATCAGAAATACACGCACAACCAGGAACGTGTGTTGTTCCCAATGAGAGTGATACATGTAACTACGATACAAACAGGTCGTGGCGTGACAGCTGAAGGGAGGCACAGAGTAGTGTGGATAGCAACGAAGGGTATAGTCGCAAGTTCGAGAAATCGGATGCTTTCGGGGCAGGGAGTTAATGGAAGCAGTGACGGAAGCAAGCAACTAACAAAGGATAATAAAACACGTCAGAAGAATATGAGAAAGGGTAGGAAAGGCTGGGGAATCAGAGTGCCGCTACTTCATGTTCTCCGCTCAGGATCGCTTTGGGGTGTCACATCTGGAGGCGCGATGTATGGAGGGGGTAGTTCGCGAACGACTTGTCCGGCGTCCTGGTGCTGATATACGATTTCGCTTTCGATGGGACTCAAGGCGGCTGCCTGTAACGAGTCTAAACGGGCAGGCCATACGGGATGCCCCGAGGATCCAGAAGGTACAGCAGACTGTGTCAAGATGGAGCCGTCCGCCTCAGACATGGCTTCTTGCGCGGCTTCCTGGCCTTTAGATCGGCGGACAGATCGTGCCGGGAAGTTGGCGAAACTTGGTCGATTGCGAAGGTTTGCCCCAGAGCCCGAGGATAACCTGTTGGAATCATCCACACTGACAGACTCGTTATATGGTTCTGATCCGTAGGACAGCGTTTGCACACCGGGGGAAAAGGCGGTTTTGTTGGGTGACGTTGTCGTTGAACCACCTGAGCCAAGGAAGTTATTGATAGAAAGTACTTGCCCGGAAGACCCGCCATCAACAAACTGCCGAGGGAAAGTGTCCTGTCCGCTCTCCTCTAGTTCCAATGCCTTCCTCCTACGCATGTACAGCCACGTCCCAACTCCTCCAACGATGAGCAAGAGCAAAACCACAGACACAACGACGCCGACGATGATGGAGGTCCGTCGTTTTGCATCATGTGCCGCCTTGCGCTCCGCTTCTTGTTGATTGAGCTCAGCCTGAGTCGTGGTGATCGTGCCGAAACCAATGCAATCAACATTTGTCGAGCCTGAAAGGAATGAATCAGGTATATTGATCCAAGGCGTTGGGCAGTGGGCTCACCAGTAGTGGATACAAACTGCGTGCCATTAGCCCATCGCCCAAATCTGCAGAGTTGTGAACAACCGTTGGTAGGTCAACATGGGTAGGACTTACGAATCGACGACGCCCGCTGTGGAATAAGTGAGCATTTATGTTCATCATAGAACAGGCTCATACACACCAAATAACACAGTGCCGGGGTCCGCACGGTTGATGTAAACGACAGCGTTGTCGGTCGACGGCACGGTAATATTAGTCAGTACTGGCGAATTCCTTGCATCCAGGACAACCGTGTATGGAGGGTTCCCCCCGTTGATATTCAACCTCCAAGGCTGACACGTCTCGAGAGTTGCTTTCCCATCCTGCGTAACGTTAGATGTAATAGTAAAGTCGCGTGGGGCTGGAGGAGCAAAGCAGTTGCTGGAATTGGGATCTGAAAGCACATCAGGGATGAAATCCAGGAGTGTCCGAATTCATCCTCACTTTCGACAACCTCGAAAATCGTCCCAGAAGTCCCGCCTGTATTTCGATCCGAGTCCACCATTTGTAGAATGAGTTTTGTACCTAATAAGACGTGAGCCCTCATGGGCGGATTATCCTCGAACGTTCTACTCACCGACCGGATGCGTTGGTGTCCAGCTCAACGTGTTGTTGTCAACTCCGACAAGCGTAGTAATGGGCTGGCCTCCTTGAGGAAATGCCATCATATAATATGGTGGACTGCCAGAGTAATTCCCGGCTGTTGCATTGTTGGGATTTGGGAAAACTACCAGGCGGAATTCAAAGCACGCTGGGACTCTAGTTGAGACGAACTGAAGAAAGGTTGAGGTAGGTTATTACAAGGGCTAGGTACGACTCACATCCTCCCTAAACTTCCAGCCAAAGGTCTGGTTGGAGTTCTGGCCCAATGCCTGTAGAACAAGAGTCGAAAAGGTGACGAGCCGTAGAATAAAGTGAAACCGCATTTTCTGTAGGGAGCCTTGTACCCAGTACAGGTGAGGGAAGGAAATGAAAAGAGGGGGCCGAGAAAGGAGCGACTAGCGCGGATGAAGATCTTATAATCTCCAAAAAGCAGTGCCTAGGGACGAAATGGGTATACGTAAGGAACACGAGTATTGTATGTGACTCAGCGCCCGATGTAAACTTGCTGCGGCACTCACCGAAGAGGACTGGAGGTCCTGACCTCCGAAAGAAACGAGAACACTAACCAGAGGGTAAGGGACAAGAGAGAAACGATGGGAGAGGTGCCTAGAAGCACCGCCAGATGTGGATGTTGATGCCGGTATGAATAGCTCCCTTTGTTGCCATTTGCTGTCATTGCAATGGGCATGTTCTCTCACAGAGCAACATCTGCCTGGAAATGTCACCATCAGTTTCATCAACAAGACTGTCCCAAAGCGATTGATGTAAACCGGCACGAACCACTGTCCGAGCGATAATGGATAACGGCCCGTATAGGCCTCTACAAATGACGGTTGTGACCCACATGATACACAAGTCCCTCCAACAGCACACTGCCTCAGGTAGTTGAGGATATTTGTCGCCACCTTATGAACGGAGGATCCGCATACTTTGAGTCTCTGCCACCATTCGCATCATGGTCGTTCGGGAATTATGGCTGAAATTAGAAGCTACCCCTGACCAGGAATTAGTGTCCGCTATGCACCACCGAGGGATTGATCCCCTGACTAAGCGAGTTTGCAATTTGAGGGAGTATGGTGGCAAGTCTGTTAAATTTCGAACGTAACCCCTAGACAATGACTGCGCTTTAACTCGTGCTAACAAGGTGGGCTTAAACGCTGAGAGTGGTGCTGTCGGCGATTGAGACTTCGGAAAGGTGATCCTGTAGGGTAAATTAAGCCTGAGGAACCAGTCTAACGAAAGGGGGATGTGGAGGAAGTGGAGGGGCACAGGAGCTATATAACATCTAGCTCCTTCACGTGAGAGTACTCTTTTGCCGTCCTGGCAGACTCGGGGCAAGATCCCAGATAGTGGAGGTGAAAAAAATACATTATCCAACACGTTTCGAACTAGTCTCCATTCAAGAACCGAGAAATACGGTGACCCCTAGAGCTGCGCCAATACTACTTTCGCGTCTGTTATGGTAAGGTTGCTTGGAACCTCCTCCACCGCGATTGAGCTGACTTTGCCATCATCGACGACAATCACGTAACGCTGAATCGCCCAATTACTTGAGAATTTTTTATGTACTCCCACTTGTTCTCACCTTTGAACGAGGCCCTCCAAGGCGTGCAGAGGCGTCAAATAGGAGTCCCATGGATCCCGTGAATGTGCCCTTATCATCGGCTATAAACCGCACGTCTATTGAGGCGGGGTCAAGCTTGCCCCACGAGAGTACTAGTGCTCTAGTGCTTACTTGTGCCTTCCGGTGCCAATTTCTCCTTCCACGCCCTTTGATGAGTGAGTATACGTGCAATGATCAGTTGTTAGCTTAGCTATTCACTTCATCACGAAAACATCATTAACGGAAACGACGTAGATGTTTTTGACATCTTTTGCCCTGAAATCGTCATAGGCCTTGATATATGCAGGTATTTGAGCGCTGCAAGTTCCTGTAAAGGCACCGGGAACACCAATCTAGGAAACGATGTGGGTAGCTCGATTCCGTGACGACCCTAGATCAGAAGAGATAGCTTACAATGATGTTTTTCCCGGCGAGATCAACCTGTATGGTCTCATCAGCAGCGTTCTCTTTGAGGTCCGTGGCAACAGGGATGGTTGCTCCCGCCTGAATTTGGGCATGCCCTAGGATAGACGTTGCAACGGCATGAGCAGCTCGGGCTGCAGTCGCAATGGCGGAAGTCATGATAACGACTCAGGTGGGAGGGGAAAGTTGAGATTGACCAACCGCCGATATCTAATCAGTGCCTTCCAAATGAAGTCATCCAAACTAGAAGACCGCAGACTCTTCCAGACAACTCGCCTACTGCTCCCCGATATTGATCACTTAGAGTAGAGACAATGCTGTATTATATATTTAGAGTTCCGAAATACAGGACTGCAGCACTCCCTACTCTTGCCTTACACTCGTTTGTGCAAGGTAGTTGTCGACTGCTCGCCCAAACTCGTCCACAACAGTGGATACCTCGGATTTACGTGTTGTAATTTCACGCAGTTCCAAAATGCTGGGGACGGTTTCAGTGTCACCGCAAACGAAGCACGGAGTTGACTCACAACCTACAAGCCTGGAGGGCTCAAAGTAAGGAGGGAATTATCGGGACAATAAGTGAGTTGAACCACGCACCATAACGTTCGGAAGAAGCATTATCATGATGAGGGCTACAGCTTCCCAAGGTTTTGCCCGACTGGAGGCGATGCAGAGTGAAGACAGGAGACATCATTAACCAAGGCATTCTTACCCTAGGAATGAGACCATAGCCAGCACATCGATGAAAAACATGAGAATAAACAGCGACAGACCTGGCAGATAACCATATGACGAATATTATGACGCGAAGGGTGCTAAATGAACTGACCTTGGCGGACAAACGCCCACCGGAGGCTGCCATCCACTCCCATCATTCTCATCGCATGCTAATCAGGATTCATATCATCCACTTTCAGACAATAAGGCGTTTGCGACTTACGATAATCGTCAGCACGGTTGAAATGGAGTCCATAATAACACCCGCGATCTGCACAGCTGGGTTAGTCATATTATTGTGACCTGAGTCGAAGCCCGAAGACTAACGATTGCATACTAAAGGGAAAATAATGAGTTTCTTGTAGAGCGCACTGCTAGGAGATATACGTACCGCAAATCGACGCTTGCCTGTCTCATATTCTCGGTAACAACCAGATCGTCCAAGTTTTTGGAAAACATTTTTGTTCAACCGCCTGCTCGGGCCTGACAGATATGCCCAAACCTGGATACAAGAATAGGTGCAAATACACAACACAAGCAATATGCGGATTTTTTTTTTGCGGCCGGTGTATGCGTATGTCCGAATTACAAGTACGCCTGAAAGAACAGAAATGTTAGTCCCTCAACCTAGGGAATGAAGGCTTACAATGGGGGAGAAATTGCTTGAAATACAAACACCGTTAGACGCTAGGCTAAAATGACGGACGTTAAACGTTAAAGCCTCACCAAGATCATGAAAATCATATTCTGCCAAGTCGTCATCATCCCAGCTACGCATTCTTCCAGAGTATGGTCTACCACCACAGTCCAGATAATAATGGGCCACAACATGATGGGCAGGTACCGGCAGAGAATATAGACACACTTGAGGATCGTCCATGGTTCGTGCGAAAGATAGATCTAGTAGCAGATGTTATAGCCGAGCTCAACATCTGAAACAGTCGAATGACTTACCAATTCGATTTCCCGAGGCAGCCTATCATACGGATGAGCATCAAGAAAGCATAGGATGGGAAACCGTACACAGCTAAGAAATCCCAGATCAAAATAGCGTCTAGGGTAGTGTTGAGTGATTATTTTGTGCCGTTCAGAGGGTATGTCCTACAGGGTGCTGAGAAGCACATTTAATTATAGCGCATCCAAGCCAATGTGCTCCTAACTCACCGACCATAATATATCTCATACTACCCATGGCACAAGTGGGTCAGATTTTCAGCGCGAGTTACTCTCTGGGGTGGTGGAGAACGCACAGCTGGACCCGGCTTACCGTGTAAGCTAGAACATCCGGAGGTAGATGCGACATTCGAAGTCTTGGATTTCACTGAACTTCTCGTAGAGGAAGGTTGGTGGCTGGAGGCGGAACGTTTTACGATCGTGAAAGAAGCAAGGAGGTTTTAAAACACCGGCGGTCACTATATGGTCAACGGGCGTGTGAGCCACTGGCAACCGACTGAAGAGGCGCGGTTCAAGAAGGTCAAAAGAGAGGGGCTGGCATCTTTGATAAGCAGCGGAATTTAGTATGCCTTTCAATTAAACAGGATGATTTTAGTTACCAACCTTAAGATTGAATAGGTCGCCGCTAACCAGGGTCCCGGTGTTGTCACAAATGGTTTCAGCTGCCCCTCTGTCTGACGCTTATGCAGCGCAGGTTCTCGTATTATTATTGAAGGCGAATTTTGTTAAGGCTGCTTCATACCCCGGTGACAAAGCCCTGCATTGTCATGAGCTGGTGGGAACGCGAACTTTGCCGATAAGTCTAGAATTAACAACAACCGGCAACAGGTACGTTTACGTGGGCGGCGGTCTTCCCTCGTTCTAACTACTTACTGAATGTTGGTCCGGTGAAATGCAGACCGCCTTAACTTGAGGGAGTACTCCAGCCGCCCGTCTAAAGTGGGCGGCCGATCGTGCGGTAGGCGTCGAACGTCACAACGATTTTAGAGCTCAGCGTCAACATTATAGAACAGTAGACTGGCTCGGGAGCGATGTCCCTTTGTGAAGCGGATAGGGTCAGCCTGCACCACTCCTTGCTGTCTAGTAGCAATAATACCGGGTTGTCAGGAACCAAAGTTGAGTTGCAACCTTCGAACAGTCTTCTTCAGGGACAACCTTTCCACATTCAACTTGTACGGGAGCCGGATGGGACATGGTCCAACTTTGATCGACAACTTGCCTTATATGACAGTACGATTGAGGTCTTGGAACCGTGTGACACCATCTGTGCCCCCCTCCACATATTGTATTGTCTATGGTAGACAAAGTGGTTAATATTCTTCGGCACGTATATCCCGTTTGGGGGAATTCCAAGGCGGGGTAAACTTGGAATTTTTTCACCGGGATATACGAGCCCCGCAGATACACCTCTCATTTCGACTACAGGCGCAAGAGCAAAGGTTCCGAGCTTGGGTTGTTTATGAACGCCAGTGGAGTGGTCTTGATGCTCTGGGGGGGGGGGTATTACAACTGTCTAAGCATGGCCAGAACTCCGTCGCAATGGGAGCCCGAGGCACTGAGTGTGTAGCTGTTGGTTCATCCATGGAAAGCCTCAAATGAACAGTCCAGACTGCAACACCATCTGAGCACATCGGTGTACATGGTGGTTGGGGCCACAGTGGACAGTATAAGTAATAGCACTGTGAATAGCTCCAGCAGTCACAGTAGGTATTAAAACTACAACAAAAATCGACGAATAGTATCCCTTTCCCTCTCTTCTCCCCTTCTCGGCTCTCTCTTGTCATTTGCCTCTCACGGAATGCACTCACCTCCACTTCATTGCCCCTTCTAGAGGCTCTTTGCAACCTCTCGCATCATACACAAACTGAGGTCCCAGGTTCTGCTTCTATCCCGTTTTCTTTGAATCTACCTCCCCTACTTACCACCTTATTGACTAGTACACCTCGCTCATTTAGTCTTTACCCTGGCGACAAAAGTCCGCCGAATCTGACACATCTGTATATTGTGTCTGAAGTATTTTATACTGACTTTTGTCACATTGAGTGACGTCGTGAGAGAGCAATAGCGGGGGGACTGGGACCCGATCAGTAAATGATTGATGGAGTTGGACCATGTCTCACCCGGCTTCCGTAACCTGACTATAGATGTTAAAGTATGAATATCTACAGAAAAAGGTTTGACAGCTCGGCACGCAGAGGCTTAGAGAAATCCTTCAATCCAGTTGTCATTGACGGTTTTCACGGAGTTCGAGTATATACTATCATTGATCACCTGTTGGCCACCCTATCAACTGTTGGCCACCTTGCAGTTCTTCTCTTTCTCTCGCACATAGTCTCCCCAAACTTGACATGTATATAGTACTTATACTAGAGAACATGATTGTACAAAAATATTTGGAGAAACTCTCTGTGTACTGTCAGAAAAAAAATAATGGTTCGGGAAGTGAGCTTCTGAGGCAGTGATTTTACCATCAGTTTCGTAGATCTTTTCCGATCCCATGAAGGTTTCAGCACAGTTTTTGGCATGGTTGTAGGAACCATACCAGAGAGTGTGTTTGCTCACTTTCAGCCCAATACCTTCACAAGGGCTCGAGGAATACCAGGATTAGTTTGAGGACTGGCATATGAGCGTGACAAGGGGTGCATGATTTAGCAACGCGGAGCCTCAATTCGGCTGTGACACAGCCGTGACGTTTGGGTGGCCAACTGATGGTTCAGTTGACTTGTGCTCATCGGAACTGTTCCGACATGGCCATCCGGCAAGATAAAATCCCAGAAAATTCATAAGCGTTTACCGAAGACATTTCCGCATATGTATGCGAGGTTTCAACGGAAAATACGCCATGACGAAGGAGGAAGAGCGTGCACATCTGAAAAGTGGCCAAGAGGTGATCAATGATAGTATAGCTCAAAAATCGGCTCTGTTAAAATAGGGCCAGGGGCAGGTAATTAAAGTCGAAATGAAAGAATCAACTTTCAAGGCTCAGCGCGAGGAGGCTGGAAGGGGGACCGAGAAGGAAGGGGGAGTGCGAGACAGCTACATACTACAGTGTACTATGGTCACTTGGCACACCAAAATGAAATGAAATTCTTTTGAGACGACAACTCAACTTCTCAGCTCCAAATTTTACAGACAACTAAAGCAATGGTGAATTAAGGTATATAGGATAAAACTATGGTATTTTATGTAGTGTGGCCAATTAGACTATTGGAATTGTGAAATGCATGCTGGGAGGCCCAAGTTGGGTCACTTGGCACAGTGTGACATTTGTGTGACAGCATTGATTATTGTGTGCTTTCCCTTCCACCTCAGTTGTCTCCCTCTTCGTACTCCTCTTCTTTGGCCACCATGTTGATATCCCCACCTGTACCCAACTCCTACATGAACTGGGAAATGACTTCAGCCTTTTTCGGGCATAGTGGTCTCTTGGATAAGTCTTTCCAAAGTGTACCCTGTGCAGGGAGCTGATCACAGTATTCTTGGTGCTCTCATTGTGCACTCTCCCATGAGGCCACTGCCTCCTTCCACCTAGCCTCTGTGGCATCATTCAAGATTCACTTTTGTATTCTTTGGTCTGCTCTGGCCTGTTTATCTGAGGCTTCTTGGGCTGCCCAGGTGACCTGTTGATTGATTGCCTCTATGAAGTTGGCAGTTGTCAAGCACCTCCTATGGCCATCCAGGAACAGAATGGTATGATCATCCTTCCTCTTCTTTTCCTTCTCCAGGAGTGCCTTATTCTGCTTTTGCAGGTATAGATCTTGAATGACCATCTGAGCATGATTACACTCAATGATGGTATCTTGAGCTTTAATGTGGTCTTGAGCTTGCTGAAGGCTTTGTTTCAAGTCTGAAACATGATCCACAAGCTTGGTGTTCATAGATGGGGTGTCAGAAGTGGTGAGGAGTAACCAGTTTGGTTCCTCAAGGGCAAGTGGGTGCTCAAAAACAGGTGTAGTGATCATACATGCTGAACTGATCACCTCTTTTGACACAAGGAATGAGCTTGATGAGCTTCTTGAGAGGCTCTGTGACATCAGCTGGACCTGCTTTGTTGGTGTCAAGTCCAACTCCATGTATCAATGTTTTGATGGTGTTCCAGACTGTGGACTAGGGGAGCTTGTTTCTACATTAGACCCATGGTCAGAAGGTGTAGATGAGAGTTCACAGAATGCAGATAGAACATGATGGAGAGGAGATGGTTGGGGTAGGGAAAGGCTTCCTTTGATTGACATAGGAAGGCTAGGCTTCATTTGAGTCTTGGTAATGACAGTATCATCATATAGGTAGACACCAGTGGCCTCAAAAGCAGCTTTAATAGTTTTGGGGGTAAAAATGCATGTGAGAGCCTTTCCAAAAACACCTGTGAAGTCCCCTTTGAAGAGTGGATGCTGATTTGCTTTTTCAAAAGCATTGATCTCATCTTTCTACATCTCCTTCATCCTTGCAAAACATACAACATTAAGACCTTGGAGTGCATGGGTACAGTGTAGTGGGTATCCAAGAATAATGATATTATGCTCTTGAGCATATTTGAGTAGCTCCTGAGTATAGTGTGATTTATGACCATCAAGCAAAAGGACCCAAGACTGTCCCTCTGCCTTCTTGTCAGTTTGGGTGTTAAAATCAACTTCAATCCACTGTCATGCAAGCTTTCTATCAGTCCATCCATTAGGAGAACAACAAATCCTATAGATAGATTTAGTGAGCAGTGAGATAAGATCTAAATAGCCAGACCTACATTGCATTCACAATATTGTTGTCATTCTATTTGCTCATCAAGTTCTTTCCCTTGAAAATGAGTATTGGTTGAATCATTGTCCCATCAGCACAGATTGTAATGAGAGCTGTGATATTCTCTCAACTTGTACCACCCTATTTGTGTTGGGTCTTGGTACCTTGTTTTCCTAGAACCTGTTCTCTGCCCTGATGTGACAGTGGGAAGCCACTTTTGTCTATTCCATAAATGTTCTTGGGTGGAATTCCAGCATCAATGATGTGTGACTTGACAAGCTCAAACCATGTTTGTTTAGTCTCAGGATTAAGAGCCTGTGCTCTCTGTCTGTCAAGTGGTTTACTCCAGTGTGTCTGGAGCTTACTGCAGTGCTGTTGTAGAAATGCCCACAACTATTGATAACCAAAGGGCTCACAATCTGGTCCATTCTCTGCATGAAGGAGGGCATTGCTATGATTGTGAAGGATTTGATGATCAAGGGAAAAACCTTGATCAGCTGATTCCTTAATGAACTCTACAAGAACTCACTCCTTTGTAGGACTGAGCTTCTGCAGTGTGGCAACAAACTCCTCCTAGGTGCACTCTCCTTTAACCCTTCATGCCAGGGTTCAGTAAAAAAACATTATAGAGTATCCCAAAGTTCTGCAAGCCCTTGGGTTTCTCAGCAATCTCTTGTTCCAACTGGTATGCAAGGGCAGCATCATGAAGATGTTGATTAAGAGCATTTCATGCATTGGCCTTCTTTACAAGATCAGATGATACATGGAAGACTATCAGGCTAATAATATAGTGAGTTTGAGCCAAGGAAGTGGGAAGATGTTCTTGAGAAGCAGCTAGGAAGTGATGTGGGTAGATTGCACTACTCATTTTGTCATGCTTCAGTAAACCCTTCATCTCATCCAAACAATGCATTGACACATCAACCCTTTGTTACCAGAATATAGCTGGTGTCAAGCTGATTCCATACATATAAGAAATATGCTAAATGGATGAGATCTGAGGCCAAAATTATGTTCTGAAGAGGGATAGAAAGTTGATCACATGCTTTTTATACACTTTTTCACCTTGACTCTGACTTTTTTGGGGAACACTTGAACCAAATGCTGCCAAATTTGACATAAATGTACTTCTATATCAGTAATATTTTCTCTGATTTTATGAGAATATTGTGTCCCAGATTGGTAGCATGACAGCTGAATGTGCCAAGTGACCATCATGTGTCAAGTGACCATGGTACACTGTATAAGGTCAGGAAAGGCCATGGATATAGATCCCCTTTCCATGACTACAATCACACACATTGTGGAAGGGTCTGTTGCATCTTTTAAGCTACATAGGTATTCCCCTTGTAATGTCACAGTGACAAGGCAGGTACAGTTACCTCTGTCATAACCCATACTCTGTAACAACCTATAGGATTTCCATGTGACAAAGTTTATTTGCAGGGATTTGTAAGCAAAAACCCATAACTCCCTGATACCCCATAACCCATAGCTATTTCAGCTTGAAACCCCATAGTGCTCACTGCCATAAATAGTATTATAGCACATTAGGATAGTAACATTTGGGCACTTTGTCATCATAACCTGGGAACCAGGAGAAAACTCAGAAGTTGAACTGTCATTCTGTAAAGATTTCACATCTATTATGCCCCCTACTAAGTCTAGTCCTACACTCATTCAAATTCTTGAGAAGGGCTACTCAGTGCTCAAGTGAGAAATACTTCCACAACCCTGACCATGAGCAAGGGGGAATTGATGATGGAACAAGAAATTTTCAATACAGTGATAGAATCATGCAGGATACAGGAGATCAGTGGGATCAATGGCAGAGAGAATGACACATTGGAGGATGACTCAGTTATTGAACCCCCTTGTGGCAAAGATCTTTTGCAGGCTTCCACTCTCATGAGTAATTACCTCACAACAACATCCCATCCACTCTCTTGCAAGCTGGAACAATTATTACTTGCTTTTAATCATGAACTTCACTTAGAGGAGACAGCTAACTTGGTAGAGACACAGATTGATGGTTATTTCATTAAATCTGGGAACTAGAATGTTCAGAATTACTTGTTTTCAATTTTTGGAAGTATTTGAGGCTTGACAGATCAAGTGAATCAACATTTAACATATGCCAGAGTTCTGACTCTACTGCCTCCCTGTGTTTCCTGAAAACTACCTCAATGTAGGTTGTGTGGAGAGTGCTTTTGACAGACTTCACACTTGGATATGGTCACCAATTGTTGCAAATCCACCTTCCAAGCTCCTGCAATGCTATTAGAGATGGTTTCACAAATATGTGCTCAATTCATTGCATATATTAGCATAGTTCTCCTTCTCCTGTTCACTGAGTGGCATCTTCCCATTCTGTGTCCAATGATTGAATATTGCTGGCAATATCTTTGATTTGAATAAATGCATCTGAGCTGGTGCCATATCTAGGGGGCAATACTCTTCCTTGAATTTGTGGATAGCAGCACACTTGGCAGCCATATACTGGCTTCCTGCTCTAGCTTTAGTGCCCCTGGCTTTCCTGGCTTTCATTGTGGGCATGATGAAGGTTGTTGACACTGGTATGCATGTGTGCACTGATGAGGTGATGTCCACAAGGCAATGTATCATCTGGCAGAGACCATGTGGTATATACTAGATTGTGTCTAACTTTAGATGGCTATACTAACAATCCCTTATCTCTACTCATCACTCAGTACTATGGATGATTCCTCCCAGAGTGCAATGCCACCAAGGAAGCAACAAAGAACCAAGAAGTGCCATATGTTGGTTGAAAATGACAATGAAGCCATCAATATTGTAACATTTGATACAATTGTTAGGAATACACCAGCAGGTCCATCAACTCAATGAGTTGAAAAACCATTGCAGCCCCTGAAAGCAGAACCAATGGTTCCTCAATGCAAAACATTAGAAATAATACAGGGAGATCTCAAATCCCCAGTGTTTGACAATGTACAGTTGCTGGATGAGCAGTCTACAAATAAGGTGAATCCATAGTTAATAGATTCTTGGAGCAGCTGTAACACTGTACAGTGCAGCAACAAATGTGGACAGAGCAGTTCTGCCAGTATTCAGAAGAGCTATTGGCATCCCTGCTCACAAGGGAAGCATTGCTGAATGATGGATTGTGTATGTAATGTCTGGCCACCTGGCATGCAATCTGGCATTGCAAAGATTGCATGCTACTGCAATTGTTGTGCTGTTTCTGCATGTGTAAAACTCATGCTGAGAGCTCTCTTCACATTGTGGAATGTTAGACTGGCATGTTCTTTCATCCAGCAGCATTGTGAGAAGTTAGCACATATATTTTGGTATCCTATTGCTCCAGAGGGAATGGAATAAGGTGTCTATCTAGCCAGATCAAAATTCTAGAGCAGCTACAGTGGGAAAAGGTTGAAGAGGAGCAGCATGTGTTGGCAAGATGGTATGCAACTGGCATTCCCCTGGAGGGACTGAAAGGCCAAAGCAGCTGGAACAAAGGTTTTCCAATACAATTCCTGGGAGAGAATGATGAGGAGCCCAGGTGGGAAAACTCAGATGAGGAGGTGGCTGACCTGCAAGATATTGGTGAATATCTCAACCCAGGATTCCCAGCAACTAGTATTCAGGCAGCAGCATTGAGATACAATTCATTCAACAACCAATATGTCTGGATTGTACATGTTAATGGAATACATCTTTTTTTTTTAATCCTAGTCTATTGCTGCAACTATTTCTACCTATGACAAATGGGTGCACAATAGCAGTCCCAATGGTTGATAAAGAAAAAAGAAAGGAGAAAAGAAAACAGGTGCCCCAGTCAACATGAATCAAAAAGTTCAAAGTAAATCACATAGAGAAGAAAACAAGGAGAGTCCATACAGAAGAGGTGACATGCCTACTACAACTGTATTAACCCTTACAGCCACTGCCTCAAGAGGCAGCAGTGTTCTTGGCTGCAGCAGCATCAGTGTCATGTTGGTATCTCCCATGAATCCAATTGCAGTCAAATCAATGTCACCAGTATGGGCACTGGCAGTCATTGGAGGGGTGGACACCTGAGCAATTAAGGCACCTTGGAGAGTGAGGGCAGGGAGCACCCTCAGGAGTGGGTGGGATGGGGGGGTTGGCCTTGGGGTTGCCTCAGCAGCACCCTACCATGGAGTGGTGAGAGGCCTCAGAATGGAGGCCCCACAGAGAGGACACTTGGACACACGAGCATGGCAGGTGTCAGGGGGATGACCCCAGCACCAGCAGTGCTGACACTGGGGTGTACCAGTATAGGCTTGGGCACCCTTGATGAGGCAGGACATGCCATTTATCATGACGCACCTATTGATAAGGGATGAGGCAAGGGTGCCTCATTGGGAGTCAACCAAGTTGATCCACACAGTGGTAGTGTCAGACTTGGTGGAATTACAGACAACACACATATGATGCATGTTGGAGGATGGGAAGAAAGGAGAGGTTGAGGCCTCAGTCTTGACCTGGTCAACTAATAGTATGAAGCCATCAGTTGAGAAGGACAGGACATCCACAATCTTGATGAAGGATTGAGACACAGGGAGGGTGACAGAGGTGCTTTTGAGCATAGAGGGGAGTGAGGCAGAGACTGTTTGGAGGTCCACCTGGGAGGGGACACTGCCTTTTGAGAAGGTGATGACACCAGAGTGGAAATGGCCAGAGTCAACAATGAGTGCTGACTTGGCCTGGATGAGTGCTTGGTTGAAGCATGCAATGAGCAATTGTAAGGAGACATGAGTGCTAGCTAAGTTGCTAGCACTGGCATCTAAGAAGAATTGCTGCCAGGTAGAACCCTGGGTGGCAAAGTATGGCTTGCACTGTGTGGATGGGGAGGGGCTGGAGGGCCAGTCTTGACATCATGCAAGGGAGGTCTGGGCCTGTTGCACAGAGGAGCAGGGGCATGTAAGGGAGGTCTGGGCCTGTCACATGAAGCAAGAGTCTGGGCCAGGAGCTGAGTAGGTGCTGGGGCCTGGGTTGGGGGTTGAGGGGCAGGTGCTGGTTGGGTGTCTGCCATTGCTGAGTCAGCCATTCCATGGGACAGCTCATGGTGGGGGTAAGGCTGCTGTGCCTGGAATAACAAGGCAGTAATACTGCCTGGAGGGGGGGGGTTGGTCCAATTGGGGGGGACATGATTGATAAATGTGCCTCTGGCCTCAAGGAAACCAATGAGTTTGCAAAGGGTGGTGAAAGTGTGTTGGTCACTGCTCACAATGACTTGTTCACAAGTGAGACCTTGAACTTCTTTATGGAGGACATCAAAAGTCTCCATAAGAGACATTTCCTCTACCCTGTTGTCCTGGACCTTGGAGGGGGTGGGAGTAGGCAGAAGTTGAGAAGAAGTGGCTTTGGGAGTAGACCATTCAGATGGAGAGGGAGTAGAGACAGGAGAATTAAGTTCCATGTCTAGGAATAGGGAGGCTGAGCTCTGGAGTTTCCCAGTAGTGTCAGTGGGGGAGGGAGTGGAAGGTCCAGGGGGTGGAGTCTTCAACTGGTAGATGATGAAACACTCATTAGGAGTGTCTCAAACTCATAGAATACCTTGAGAAGATAGAATCTTCTCATTGAGTGAGAGGCCACTAGAGTAATGTTGGACAACTATATGAGCATCAGGTTCTTGCTGTTCCCAATGCTGAGGGGTCTCAGGGACCTCCTTGAATGATGCATGAGTTAAATCAGATGTATTTGTCTTCTTGTAACAACCCATAGTGCTAAGTACAACTAACCATGGAGGGAGATGGTGGTGGTTGCTGGAAAAGGAAGGTCTGTAATAGAATACATCACCAGGCATTGCTGACATGCATGTGCTGGGGTGCCAATGCAGTACATACCAATCTCATGTATTGCTGATTGGTGCCAATGACATTCAGTCATTATTGGACACTCTTTACAATAGCTGTCCTTGATGATTTTCAGCTTTCAAGCTTGGAATGCAAAGCATCAGCTTATCAATACTTCCAAAAACTTCATCTCACATTCCCAGTGGACCCAGGCAAAGCACCTGATCTATACCAAGAACTACTCCAAATGTCAAGGCTTTGGTGGTGGTTGAAAAAGAAGAAACAGGCCAGTCATGGTCATAGATCTAGCATGCAGGCAGAGGAAGTGCCAGGTGAGCTTGCAATTTTCTGCCCAGCATGCCCTCAGCTAGAAGTCAACCTGGCTCACAATTGGAAAGAGGATCCCAATCAGTGAGCAATTTCTTTATGCCCATCATATGCTAGTGTTCAGGTTCAACTCAGATGAGTGTACTGGCAGTTTTTCATTGCTGATGGCAATATGAAAGCAGACTATGTTCAGTAGAAATATACATCTGACATCTGGCTTTCTGAGGGAGCAGGAATGTTTGTCACTCATGAGTAGTATCACAAATTTCTGGATGCAGCTGTGGAACATCAGACAGTACATACCCCCTTTCTGGGTGTCACAACTTTAGTGCTGGACATGTAATGTGATGGAACTTACATTTAATAACAGAAAGCACCATATCAGGCCAAATTTCATGGAGTTGACTTCACAATGCAGGGCTCCAAGGCATGCAATATAACTGGCATAGTGGGGATTGCATGTGCCTGGCATGGTTGTTTTGTGCTGAATGCCATTGCTGACCTCTTCAAGGGTGAACAGCAAAAGAATGTTGACTGGGTACCCTTACAAGCACTCAAAACCATAAACATTGACTTGGAACAAGGTGCTATGTTCATCTACAATATTGCCTGCCAGTATTTCATTCATCTCTGGGATCACATTGGGCATTTATTGCCTGGTCAGCTGAAACTGGACAGGGGCATTGGTATGTTCCATGTTCATGGCCATATGGAAGAATGTCTTTTCTTGTATACAATGTCTTTCATTCCATATACAGGTGTGACTGTTGGAGAGATCCTTGAAATGCTGTTGTCAAAATCTTAATGCAATCACCCCTACAGTGCATATGGCAACACCAGCCACTCTTCATGTTAGTTAGAGTACTCTGCAATTGGCATGATGAGGCATCAACCATGGTGCTTGACTCATAGAACTATTTTTTAAAAACAGCTGGATCCACAAATCCAGAGGACTGGGCTATTTGGGAACAGGATATTGGTCATGCTAAACAATGCTGGTTCAACAACCCAGCTGTAATGGACATACTGTGTGCTGAACATGTGCCTGCTTCTACCCAACACATCATCCCAGACTTGAACCAAGGCAGTACAGATGCCAAACAGTGGATTCAGATGGCAATTGACACAAAAGAAAAGCAGTAAGTAGCCCCTCCTGATAGCTGGTTTGGGAACCACATTCATATATTGCAGAATGGAATTACAATATATTTTTGACCATCTGGGAGACACAGCTCAGGGGACTACATCTGAGGACATCCATCAAATGTCAGAGGTTCTCCACATGCAGCTTGCTGCACTTGAGGAAATGCAACAAAAGGCTACCAGTCAAGCAGGGAATATGTTTGATGTTGAAACAACTGCAGAGGAACCTCCACCACTGGATATTGTTGAAGAAGATATTCCAGGGGATGAAACTGACAATGAAAGCACCAATACAGTGAATTTGGCCCCTGCATTGTCATTGCCAACTGGGCATTCATCAGCCTCAACACTGCCAATTCTGATGCCATCAACAAACAGGACCTTGCAAGATACCTATAGAGGACTTGAGCTTGCTCTCTGCAAGGAAAGACCCAACCAGCATATCACCACCCTCTGGCAATTGATCACAGAGAAATCATTCCAGTATTCCCATGTCACTCAACCTGCTCTGTGGAAAGGTATTAGAACACAGTTGCATGCTGAGATTGTGAAAATAAGAAGATTTCATTTCATTGCTAGTCATACAATAATTGTTGATTGGCACTACTTTGCCTCCAACCTGACCCAGGCATGCAGGCAGCCTTTCAGCCACTTACAAGAGATGATGTCAAAGCAAGTACAGCACTGCTTGACCCAAACTGGCCTGGTTCAACAACCATCTGCTGTTAGGATGGTCCTTATCACTGGTTGCCTATGCTTAGGCTAGGGGGCAGCTATCTCACTAGATGGTTCACAGAGGTCCTAGGATCTAGCAAGAAGGATAATGACAAGAAGGTGGCAAGGCAAGTGTCCAATTAAGCACACTCAGAGGTCAAATGTCTATCAGTTGAGGATATGACCAATAGAACATTTACTACCACAATGATCATTAACTAACATCAATCACAGAATTAAGAGCAAGTTAACACTGAGATTTGAGAATATAGGAAACTTGCACTTCCAGTACATGAGTGGCTATTTAAGCTATACTTCTAATGTCCTAAGGAGGTAGCCATGATGAAGTATTGCTGTGAGTCTCAGAGTCAATAGAAGTGTAGCTATAGAGCAGAGTGAGACAAGAATAGAGCTAGAGATGAGAATAGAACTATTACAGAAATAGGTCAAGTTCAGAAACAGAGACAAGATGGGGATGAGAGATGATACAAGGCAAGAGTCTGTTAGAAGTAAGGAAACTATTTACTAGAGAGAGAGAACAGGGAGATTACAAGTCCATATTGGGATGGAGACATCCATTGGTAGAATCAGAAGAATATGAGTCTGGGGACAAGGTGGAACTGGGAACTGTGAAGTTCCCTAAGAGCAGCAAGTCAGAGGAATCTGACTCATAGATGACAAGCATGCTGTGATGTGGCAAGGATGATGAGGAAGATGAGGAGTCAGCTGCAGTGACATATGGTGGAGGGTATGGTGGTGGATCAACTGTGGGTTCTTCAGGGTTTGACTTGTCAATGCTGGGGACATTGGAGTCAACACTATACAGGGGTGGAAGCTGGGTTTGTCAGGGAGGAATCACCAGGGGTTCATCAGAGTTAGGGTCAGTGCAATAGACTTCTACTTCTCAAAAGTAGAGTCCATAGGCAACTATGATATGCAGGATGACTCCTGGCAGATACATCATGTAGGGATGGAGGAATACAATAGGCTCTCCAGCATAAGGGATCATCTTCCAACTGTGGGCCCAAGTGGAGTCAAAGTTATTGTGGATCATTTGGATATATAACCCATCAGGGTCAAAGATGTTCTCCCAGGTGATCTGCAGTATCTTGGTCATCATATGATCTGTGGAGTAGAAGAGTGGTCCAGGTGTTGGCCAGTCTTCAGAGAATATGGATGTGTGGCCAGGGAGGCAACAATTGGTGAAAGCTTCATTGTGATAACAAGTTGGGTCTTCAGTTGATATACCAGTATCTTGAGTGGTGTGGTGGGATGCATTTGGAAGTCCAAGTTCATGGACTAAAGCATGACAAATAATGTTGTAGCTGCTGCTGCTAGGAGGGTTCATAACATCTGTCTTTCATGGATATGGCAACATGGGCTGGGTGCCAGTTCATCATCCCCAAGCACTGTCCATGAATGTAAGTCCAGAATTCACTGGTACTTTATTGCCTCAATTTTATATCTCATCTCCCCTCCAGTTCAATGTGTGCACTATTTACATGCCTGGGCCAGAAAGATGTGATGGGAGGAAGAGGTGATGCTTGTTCAGTATGAAATGGAGTGGACAGTTTGCTTCTTTCTTTTTCACCAGGACCTTTGGGGAAAGAGGCAGGAATTGGCAGTGTCACTGGGACTGGCAGCATATGCCACATGTAAATTAGCTATATGGCAGGACATGGCACAAAAAGCTGATGGTGCTTTTGCTCAAGCAAATGAGCTTTACACAAGCCACTTCCCTGGCAACAATGTCCTGGCACCAGTGACTCAGCACTAGATTTTGAATTGATCAATAATGCTGTGGATAAAGTTCTTTAGTTAATTTGGCTTTTCCTCATGTCATCCTGCATATCCTGTATCAATTGCATCCATCTTTTACATCTTCATCTCATATCTTTGGTTCTCCAACCCACTACAATGCAATCACCTGGTGACCTTGACACAAGACTTGTTGTGCAATACTTTGAGTCCCATCCTCATGCCATCCTTACCCACTGGCAGTCCACAAGAGATGATGAAATGGTGGCATGGATTGCAAATGGGCTTATCAAGGAATATATGAGTCTTACATCATGAATTAATCACCAGGTGATCCCATGAGCTGATATGAATTCAGTACTTTGTCATGTCCTGGTTTGGACTGGAAGCTGTCAGGGGCCATTGGGTAGTGACAGTCCTGGCAGTGATCCACACTCTTGCCTCTGCAATTAATCACTGGGATCAAGTACTAGTCTTTGATTGCCACCTCCAGCATGTATTGGATGCCAGAAATAAGATTGTCTACCCTCTCAGCACCATGACAAAATATGCAAAGGATTGGTGGACAAAGAGGCAGACAACACAGGAATCCCATTTTCTTGACTTCACTTTGTTGCTGGATTGCTTGTCATTTCATCAGGAACAATTGGCAAAGGAACACAGCAGACTGGCATTGCCACCACAATTAACTAACCCCACTGACAAGGTTCCCACACCTCATATTCCACTCAAGTATGAGTGGTGCATGCTGTATCAGGGCATTGCAATGGATGCTCTTCACCACCTTCAGGCCTTGCAACATCAGATCCAGCATGTCAGCACAGAACACCAGGAGAAATGGCAGTTAACAATGTGTCATGCATCCAGATTTAATCAATTGTATGAATAGGTTGTTAGCAAAGAAGCTGAATATGCCCCCAGGGATACAAAGCTTGGGGTGCCACTGCTGACCCTTTGACATCAACATTGACACCAGCAGGAGCAGCTTCAGCACTAGTTCTGGCCCTTAGCCTTGCACAGAGCAAAAAGGCCAAACCAAAGGCATCAAGGGCTCCTCTCAAAGTCTCAAAACACAACCTCATTAAGTTTGTCTGGGAATATGTAGAAGCTGAGAGAGATTGTGTTGCCTCACACCCATCCCTCAAATGGACCTGGGGTGTTGACCTCACCATTGAGGATATCTCTAACATGCAGCATGCTGGCAACAATAATTTCAAAATTCCACACAGAGGCTACAATGCTTCCTTACCTTGGGGATGCTTTACTGGCAATTACTCCTCCAGCTAACTGTCTCTCTCAGGCACTCCAGCACCAGTGCTACCTTCCCCAGTTGTTGTTTCCTCTTCCCTGCTAGAACTTGCATCAATCAATGTCCCAGAACACTTTCACCTCCAGCCCCTATGCCACTATGCATTATCTACCATGGGCTGGTTCCCCCCCTTCTCCACCAGCTACCAGCCTCATTGCTCTCAATGTGCCCAATGCCAGTGCTGATGCCCAAATTGCTATGTCATTCACTCCCAGTGCCCAAGGTAGTACACACACAAGTGCCAGTTCAGCCAAGTCATCTCATGTTTCACCCTTGGCCATTTTCACTGCACTCCAGACATCTGCTGCAAGTGTGTCATCAGTTGACTCACAACCATCTCTGTGTACCTTTGCTGCCCTCAATGCTGCCACTGATACCTCCCCTGAGCCTCACAGTTCCTCCAATCAAGGTTCTCCCCCTTCTGCCACATGCATTCATCAGGCATTATGCAATATGTCTCTGGATGATGAAGACAGCCATGCCAGCTTGCCTGACAATGTGCCAAATGCCAGTCCATCATTTCCCTGCCATGCTATCTCTGTTCCCTCTTTTAATCTTACATATTTATTTTTCAGCTGTTCACCAGGCACTGTTGGAAAAATGTCATCTGATTATGAAAGTCCCCCCCCTGTATCACATGCTGACCTGCTGGACACTGGTAAATCTCCCTCAAACCTTTGTTTCTCCCCTATTTGACTCATACCCCATGCATCTAGCTATAGATATCCACAAGGCACTCATAGCCATGTCCTCTGATGCTGACAGCTCCTCCATCCACTCCTCCAATGAGTTGCTGAATGCTGGTAAGTCATCCTACATTTTAATATCTTCTCATGGGAACTCATATATCCATAGATTCCAGTAATACTCAGTCTGTCTCAGATGTGGTGGATGTGCATCACATTTTGCTTACTATCCTGGATTCCAACAAAGAGATGGAGGCTGGCCATCTGGCTTGATGAGGGAAGTGGGGCCTTACACTGCAGCTGACTTTGACAATTACCTGGGGCCAGATGACTATGCAGCACTCACTGACTAATGTAACTACTATGTACATCATCACTCTTGGCTGTAATAATCAGCATGTAATCTTTCTTCTCTACTTTGATGCAATTGCACCTCAGCTTGATTTCCCCCAACTCTGCAAATCTTCTTCTGAGTGAAGAGCTGGTCAGCTTCTGGCTTGTTCCAGGTGCTGGGATAATAGTGCCTGTGTATCTGCCTAAGCCTGTTGTATGGCCAGCAGGTCCACTGGTCCTGCCTCACTTGTTACACTGTATGGCTTTGCTGGAGTGACCCACTCAATGCACTGTAGGTTGACTATGTGACCAAGCATGACCTAGCTCCTGACAAATTCTCCTGGATCAGGCCATATCCCTCCACTAGGACCTGCCAAAGCTCATTTTGCTGTGGGGGATTCAATACAGCATACAACATATCCTCACAACAGAAACACCAGACAAGATCTTGCATCCCTCAGGATCATCTCCATCTGTATTTCTTATTTTGTGCTTGAGGCTTCCCTTTGTTGGGCCTCCAGAACCTCAGTAGGGCAGTATGTCATGTTATGAGAAACCAGGATTCCAAATGAAATACAATTCAGAACAACATGATCTTCACTGCATTGGCATTCCTGCATGCAGTTTATGGTCTCTAGGCCATTCATCATCCAATATTTGGCAGGTCAGCACAAATGTACACTTAATGCCACCATTGATAAAGCTTCATTACTCCATCATTAGGTTTTTGGTCAAAACCTCGATCCACGAAGCCCAGGGCATGGTGATGATGAGTGTAAAGCTTCTGGCTTTATGGTTGAGAGACCTCACGCTCACACCAAATAGTTCAAACCCGTTTATTGGGAGACTATGTGGCACAAGCAAAGGTCAGTTGTCCCTGACAACCGAAGTGCCCTAATAAACAGTAGGTACAAATATATGATGGAGTGATGGGTAAACAAGAATGGTATCAAAATATAATACAGTGACATGGGTTATTTGATTTTCGAATTAAGTGTAAGGGCGCACCCTTACACACCCCCCTTCCAGACCGTTTATGGTCTCTTGGTGTGAGATAAGAGAGGATTAATAAATAGTCGTGTATGATAGGGTATAGGTCCAAGACGAATAAGATGCTCGGTTTCAGGGTATAGGGTATATGGCCGAGACGACTAGGTCACTCGGATACAGTTTTAATAAGTGGTGAGGCCGAAAGGGTAAAGCCCCTCAGCCGGGTGTGCAAGAAGTCGAGTTGTGAGACTTGACTGGGATAGGGGCCAGGTGGTGAGGCCTGGGATAGGATGTGAGTGGAATCAAGTCGTGAGACTTGGTGAGGATAGTTACACGGCAGAGTGACTAGGTCACTCCCCTGTTGTCAATAGAAAATTAGGTGGGGGGCAGTGAAATTTCCCCAGCCCTGGGTGTGGAGCTGTTTGATGACGCAATATTGTCATCAGATGCATCGTTGGGTGATGACTCGCTTTCAGGATGAAGAGTGGAGGGGCGATCAACCTCCATTGGTCGGGCTTCAGTCGAGGGGTGATCCTCGACCTGAGCCTTACTGGATGCAATGGGCAGAGTCAATTTGCTGGGCCCACCAACTGCAGGCGTGGTTGGGGGGTTGAGCAGGTGTGGAGGGTACTCCCACTTGCTTAGGAGGTGGAAGTGAGTGGGACCCCTGGTCTTTAGCCAGCTGGGGTCATCTTGCATTTCCTTCCCTGTGTGAAGGAATTCTCGTTGTTTGAAGAAGTACAACCTGAGAAGGTCATGGTTGTTGGGGTAGAACCATCCGTCCCATCTCTTGATGGCTGGGGGTGGTCCATATAGGTCGAGACGACGGATGCATTCGTCGTCCCAGTCATGATACATGGACTGGTGGCTAGGTTCACCAGTATAGGATTGATCCAAGTAATGGATCCCGAAGA
>JAEUWR010000409.1:0-10333 GCA_018524895.1 Podaxis sp. C-F-101400
AGGTTTTTCCTTGGTACAGAGATATTCCAGGTCTGTCCCATGTGTTTTCTTTATCTTGTAGAGCTAACTGGTCATTCCAGTGCATTCAGACATGTGAATTATTGTGCTCCATGGTTTTTCCAAGTAGTAGCTACCTTGCTGCTGTCCAGTGCCCTGGGGCTTTCCTATCTTTTCTTTAGGATAGAGACATCTTAACTGTAGTCTGATAAGTAGCCAATATAGCTACTGTATCACTAGTGCAAACAGAGCAGATTATAGGCTTTAGATTAACTGCTACTCTGAGAATAGACTGAACTTGGCTTCTGAACTTGGAAAATCAATGCAGTACAGTTTTCCTGCATAGGAAGCATCCCTCTAGTTCACAGATGTAAGTCTGGAGTACTAGATGACCAGTCTTGCCAGCTCCTCTGGTTGACCTTGGACTCACTCTGCCATAGTGGAGTAGCTACTTCCATTTATGGTATAATCCTTTCCTTGTTCAGTAAGAGGGAGAGTCCACTTAATTAACTATGTTATTTTCATAGTCTAAATGGCCAAAATTGTTTGAATTTGCCCCTATTTTCATTTGGGGCCTATCAATGGAGAAGGTCAAACATATCTGTAAGAGATAATATTTCTTCTGCCTTGTTGTCCTGGACCTTGAAGGAGGTAGGAGCAGGCAGAAGTTGAGAGGGAGCAGCCTTGGGAGTAGGTCACTTAGAAAGAGAGGGAGAAGAGACAGGAGAGTTGAGCTCCATGTCTGGGAATAGAGAAGCTGAGCTCTGGGACTGCCCAGTAGCACTAGTGGAGGAGGGAATGGAAGGTCCAGGGGAGGAGTCTTCAACTGGTAGACAATGAAATGCTAATTGAGAGCATTGTGTACTTGTAGAATACCTTGAGAAGAGAGAATCTTCTCATTTAAAGAAAGGCCACTAGAATAATGCTGGATGACTATATGAGCATCAGGTTCTTGATATTCCCAATGCTGAGGGGTCTCTGGGACCTCTTTGAATGATGCATGCATTAAGTCAGATGTATTTGTCTTCTTATGATAACCCATAGTGCTACAGACAACTGGCCACAGAGAGAGATGGTGGTGGTTGCTAGAAAAGGAAGGTGGGTGAAGTCAGAGTCAATTATGACTGGGGGATTTGGCTCTTGTGAAGGACAGCTAGAAAAATGAAAGGCTTCAGCTTTCTCTCTTTTGAGAGTGAAGCCCATTGAGGTAAGGAATTGTTTGCAAGCTTTGTAAACCTGTGCTAATAAACTACAGTTTTTATCAAAGAAAGGAGATTGAACTATGATAAGTCCATTGTTGACAAAGGAGACTATTTTATATCAAGGATCATTAGAGAACTTGTACATAAAGGGGGAAAGTGAGAGAGCAGTAAGGATAGGAGAGAGAGTGGAACCCTGGCCTACTCCTATGGAAGCTGGGAATTTTGGAGAAAGTTCATTGATCCAAGAATAGTAGTAAATTGGTCTTTTAAATAGTTAGAAAAGAAATTGACAAGTTGAGAATTGAAACCATGTCTCTTAAGTACTGTACAAAGGACCCATCTACAGAGCCCTTTGCAGGTAACCCCTACCCCTTTTTGGGGTGACATGGAATCAACTCAAGCTAGAACCTGACTATTTTAGCTGTATCAGGCTGACCAGTGTAGGATTTAGTCCTCTTGAGCCAAGGGAGCATTCTCTGACATCCCTTGCTATGGCCCATGGCTTGATCCAGGCACTACCCTGGGGCCACTTCCTATTACCCAGCAGCTAGTTTGGTTATGCCATCAAGGCCCAGATTCCTGTGCTTAACTGTCTGGGCTCTACACCTTGCAGGTGCCACTACTGGATTGGTTCTCAAGGTCACTCCAGAGGTACTTGACATAGGGTCATTGGCCAGCTAACTACCAACACCCTTGATCCAGAGATTGGGTTATGCCTACTAACTACTAGAACTATGCTGAAGTGAACTAGTGGGGGGTATCCTGTTCTGGCTGGCTTTTTTCAGCATGCTTCCAGATCAGACTGTTTTTTCCCCAAAATCCCCCTCTTATAATGCCCTATTTCCAGTAATGGCCTAAGATATACCCCAGATTAAGCTCCTTTACCAAGGGAGCACCACCACCTTCAGCCAGTATATCAGACTTGGGCAAAGCACACAGCTTAGTCACACCATTACAGTGTGACATCACTACATGACTTGCTGCATGGCTGAGTAATTTACCCACACTAGCCTGGGAGATCTCTCCCTGGACATTTGAAAGCCAGTTTAACCCCAGAGGGTACCAGCGATCAGTGTGCCCGGAACCACCCGAGACCCAAACAGGACCATACAACCATTTCGGAGTCACCCGAGATTATTGCTAAGCAACCACGCTTTGTGCACTGGTAGCCCCCAAAGAAATGCATCCCCAGGGGTTTGAACCTGGGACCACACAGCTGAAAGGTCTGGCAGGAATAAAGCCTACATCCAAACCCCTCAACCATATGGCTGACATACTTCTGCAACTCATCAACTTGAAGAGGGGAACTAGAAGCTGCTCTAGTGTAGGACAACTTTTGGGTAGATGAGGAGGGAGCATTAGACCTACTAAATTTGGATCTAGTAGCATAGTTGACAGGAGGAGAGGGGCCAGAAGGGGAGGTAGAAGGAGGAGGAGAAGGTTTGGAAGGGGGAGGGGGAGGATGTTTAGGAGCAACTATGGGCTTATACTGTTCTTGTGTCACCATAGGTTTGAGCAGACAGACAGGGCATCTTTTACCAGCAACCCACCATGGGTTAGGGTTAGAAGAGGCACCTGAGGGTTTGGCAGATGCCCCAGAGCTGAGATTAGTACCTGAAGGACTTGTAGTCACTTCCAGTGCAGTAGGAAGACTAGTAGTCACTCCTTTAGATGGACTGATAGTTATGTCTTTAGGAATAGATTGGGGGGAGGGAGCATATCAACATCTTTTGAAGTACCAGAAGACTCACCTGGTTTGTTTTGAAGTTTGGCAGGGAGGAGTGATAGGGTGACTGCACAAGCTGTGTCCTGATCAAGTTGTGAGTCTGAGCCCTGGAGATACCCAGTGGCATCCTTAGTGGAAGGGGAGGACACAGCCAGTGCCTTTTCAGCCTGGTGTTCTTCATGTCATTGAGTGTTCATTGGCATGGAGGTAGGAGATAAAATGTGGCAAGGTGGGAATTGCATGGTAATGAAGTTGTATAATTTGAGGTGATGGTCCTTGTAAGGGACTGACTTGTTTCAAAGTTGCTCTGAGTGAGCAATTGTTTGTAAGATATCAATGAGGTGATTAATTCCATCAAATGGTGAAAGATTGCCATTATTTGCCCATTGGGACAGATAACTGGCAGTGAATCCAAGGATGGATGAAAGCAATTTAAGTCCTTCTGTGTCCTAGGTATTGGTGATGTCAATCTCACAAAGGGCATCACAGATTCTGTCATGGATGGATGACCAATCCATTTCATGGGATAGCTGCATGTCACATTGAGGCTGTGCATTGGGGGCAGGGGAGAGGGGAGTGTAAGTCAGAAGGGATGGGAGGGGGTCTGAGGGTTGAGATTTGTCCTAGGCAGCTCCTGGGGTAGGAGGGACAAAGCCATGAGAGGTGGTGATGGATTGAGCCTCAGTTAAGACTTGATGAGAAGAGGGGGCAATTTCAGGGGACAAAAAATGGTCCTCATGAATCAGTGCAAGGGAAGGGTGGAGGGATCAAGGAGTACTCACTCCTTCAGACTCTTCCTGTTCTTCTTCTGCTGAATGGACAGAAAAGGCATCATCATCATCATTAGTTACTTTGAGACTCTTGCAAGTCTGGTTAGATAGAAGTTGGTCTGTGAAAATAGACTGTTTAGTGCCAATGGATGGGGTGGGTGAAGGGGGTTTGTGAATGAAGCTGACTTGGCCAGCTGGTTCAAAAAATGGGCCCTCAGAGGCTGCCCAAGGGAGAGTAGATGTGGGTGCTAAACTAGTGCTCAAGCATCAACAACAAAAAACTTTGGAGGCAGCTTTGTTCAGAACACCAGAGACACCCAAAGGGCCTTTAAAGTCTGCCATAATGATTTAGGACAAGTCATTGCATTCCTTGTGCTACAAATAACCAGTCCACTAAGACAATAGGTGGTGGTTACTAAGAAAGGAAGATGAGGAGGAGTTGGTTCCTCCTCACTAAGGTCATCTTTGCTACTGTCCTCTGTTACCCACAGCTTTTGGAATGTGACCTTCTTTTCAAAAGGTGGCTTCTTCATTGGAAATTCTAGAAACCTGACTTCTTCATCATGTCCCTGGTCTGAACATACATTTTGCTAAGTTTACTTAACAATTCTTCCAAGCTATCTTCCTCTAGTGGTAGGGGTGCCAGTTCAGACTGTTTAGCCTTTCTGCCAAAGGCTTGGATCATCACCTCCATGCTAGCAAGGTGACCTTTCAGGTGCTCTAATTCTGATGCTTGTGGATCTGGCTTCTTTTCTTCTATGTATCATTGTAATGTGACAAGCATATTAGCTTGGCTGCTACTATACAGGCTAGGATAACCCATGTCTGGTTCATCATCATCCTGAGGCAGCTCAGGTGGGCCATAAATCATCATGGCTACAGTCTGTGGAAGGTACTTGTCTGTGCATTGTTTCATGGACAAGCTGGGCTTGCATGGGATCCCAGTGCCATTTGCAAAGCATAGTTGTGAACCTTCTTGTTTAATTTTTCTGTCTTTTTCATCTTGTATTTTAACTGGGCAGATGACCCAGTGATGGCCTAGTCCATTACAATAGAAACAACCTTGGCCATTCATGATAGGAGAAATACCATTATTCAGTGGTCCTCCCATTGGCTGATTCTGTTGATGGTAATTGCCACCCAATGTGACCTTAGCTAGGCCACTGGTAAGTGTAGACTTTAATGAATCAAGCAAGCTTTGCAGCTTGTATTGATTTAATTCCATAGTGTCTTTCAAACAGTTCACTTCTTGTTGAACTGATTTTATGTCAGTGCCTAATGTGACTGCAGGCTCCATTGGCTCTTGCTTCACATGTGGTACTGAATTTTGTGAAAATGTCTCTGCTTGCCCATATTAGCATTTGCACTGTAGTGTGCAGGTGATGGTTTTTCTGCTAACCAGCTCAACTGCTCTGTCCATGACCTCCTTAATTTCATAGGGGTCTTCAACATGGCTCTTGCCCTGCTGATTAGCTTTTAATGTTCCTTGAATACTGAGTCTAGTATTCAAAGCATCATGGAAATCTGGACTAAGTGTCCTGATGAATGCTTCAACTAGTTCTCTATTAGATATTACTGCAGGATCTGCTAGACACTTATTCACAATATAATTAAACTTTTGTTTAAAAGCAATTAAATCATCTGCATCATGTAGCATGATGCTGCTATATTCTCTGTATAAGTTATGGAGATCCTCAATGTGACCTTGGTCATCATCAAGAGTGCCCCTATAATCTTTATTAATCTTACACATGAATGCCTCCCAGTCTGCCCCTGTGTATTCAGGAAGACTGATCCATTCCTTGCATAGTTCTGGTTCTAGGTAGCAAACAGCCCATTTAATTTTCTTAGTGTCATTATTGACTTCTGAGATTTTGAAATGGCTGTTTAACCACCATATGTAATCCTTAAGGGTGGACAAGTGTCCATCCCATCTGGGTGCACCATTAATAAATGGCTGAGGCATGTGTGGTACCTTTGTCATTTTGCTGCTGGAGTTTGAAATACTGGTAGTACTAGTTGGGTTATTATTCAACAGTCATGCCAAATACTGTGGTTGTGAACTACTACTCACAAATAGGTCAAACTGACCTGGTATCATCTGTCTACTTGACATTGTAAAATCAAGTGAAATACCAGGTTTAGATAATGAACTGAGTTCTATTTTTATCTCTGTAGAACTGGTGTTCAAAGGGAGGCTAGATGGTGCTTGTGACCTTCTAATCAGGTGACCTGAGAGATGCTCTGGGTTGTCTAGGATCAGTAATAAACTGGCTCTCTGGGAATTTCATGTTTGTCTGCCCTGTTCCAGTGCAGCAACTTGCTCATTGTCTACTAAGTCTGTAAAAGATGTCTTTGCTCTGTAGTATGGGTTGCCCCTGTATGGATGTATAGTCACTAGACCAGAAAATAAAACGAAAATAAAAGAAAAATAAAGAAAGTATCACACTACTACCTCAATCAAACCTGAAACTCCCCCTCATGGTGGGCTCCAGATAATCAGGCAGCAAATGGAATACTATGGACTGGTTGGTTAGTAAGGGAAATAATATAGAAACCAAATATAAAATAGTATTACAAAAGCCACACCCTAGCAAGTTCATGGGGGACTCTGATTCAGAATTGAAGGAGATACTAAGGTGACACAAGATTGAAATGTTCACAAGAAATGTGAAACAGAAGGTAAGAGTTGTGAAGGAGTAGGGGAATGTGTTTATGTGTTTAGTGTTGTCTTTGCTTGATGCAAGGATTTCTAGGATGCTGTTGCAAGGTGGTCTCAATGATTTCTTAGTTCAAGTTCAAACTAGACTGTTTGTTCTAAATTGACAAGTCTCTGATGTAGTGTCACTACAATGCACAAGTACCAAAGAACCAAAGGTAGTGAGAGCAATCCCTCACTACTACTAGAGATACACTGACTCATACTGATGAGTGCTCTGACCAGTGATATGCAGCTGCAATGTACTCCTAGTTAACCCTGCTAGGGCTAACTTCTGGTTCTCAACTTATGGAGACTGCTGGGGGAACTACTAGTGATGAGAAGAGAATGAGATTGCAGCTACACTAGCATTGCATCAGTGGAGAGTAAACTAGTTACTCACAATCTGAGACTGGTTGGACAGGAAAGTAATTGGGAAATGGAAAAGGTGAGTCTTGAGGATGACCAGAGAAATATAAATTGAGTTGACAATAGATGGGAATGTTGGATAGAGCTTAGTAGTCAAGTAGAGACAAGGAATATGAAACTCCAGTGAAGAAAGTATGCTACTACAGAGAGGTTTAAATACCATAGAGAGTAGCTACACTGGGCATAGGGTATAATACATGCATGAGTAAGAAACATAAGGCATATGTGCATATAACATGAATGAAATGCATATAAAGTATAAGAATAGATAAAACATGACTCTACTGTATGCTACAGGAGTCATAAGAAGCATTAAACATTTCTACTAGTCATAATCCATGAGGATATGAGTAATACTATCACAAGCTGTATGTCTATGCAAGTGTTGTATATCTAATAATAGAAATGCATCATAGCATGAAGCTATGGGATGGTCCAAAAATATATTTGCTCTGTCAATGCAGAGCATATATGTTGAGGATGCAGCATGTTCTGCTGATGGCAGATATACACATAAGCATAATGCTGATTCATTCCTCAACAACTAAGACTTTGTTCTGGCTCTTGCTAGTAGGTCATGTCAACCAAAGAAAACTTCTATAAATGCTTAACTATCACTCAGTGATCATTGTATATACAACAACCTTCTAAGTGAAGCTTGGCAGGAATTCCCTTGCTTTACCTCACATCATCAAGGGTTTTTATATTATAAGTGGAGATGATTACAATCTAATTATTACAAAAGACTGACTCAACAAGCAATTATGCATACAAGTACAGAGTCATATAATTTATAATCTACATTGTTCTCTGCCCAATAGGGTGTCCTGGTAGTGGATGTGTATGTGTTTCTACTGTATACATGCACTGGTAAAGTATGCACATATGATAATTACCAGCTTTCACTGACAAAGTCTACTGTATGTGTAATACCATTTGTCATTTCTGACTCAATAGTATTATGAATCTTCATTCCCCACATTTCCCACTAAGCTGATTTGGATCACTGATTGTTAATAAGTCACTTTGTTAGCATCTTGCACAGTCTGTGAATCACTTCTACTGGGATGACATGTCAATCTCTTAGTTAGGTAGTCTCTTCTGACTTGGACTTTGTCTGTTAAGGTCATAGCTGATCTAGGCCTTTAGGCACATAGTGGCAGCTAAGCATACTACTGAACAAGGTAATCCCTAGTATCACTTGCATGAGAAAGGATCCTTGTGAGGGTGTGATTGATGAATAGTCTCTAGTAATATAATCCTGACTTCAGTAATGATACTGAACCAACAGCATATGGGTACTTCTAGTTGGTACAGTTTTCCTGATCTAGGTGCCTAGACTATACTACTGGATGGATCCTTGCAAGGTACTAAGGCCACTTCTTGTGTGGGTTCATAGTCTGTCATTCTAGCCATAAAACTTGATTGTATTATAATCTAATTACTGCTTTCATGATTGAAAACAGTTTCAGCTGTAACATCACAGAGAGCAGCAAACAGCTGAGGATCAGGTTCAAGTTCTGCCTTGGCTGAATTAATGGCTTGGGACATATACATAATAAGTCCTGCAGGGGTTTCATCTTCCTCATTATTGTGGACCTTGGTGGGAGCTGGAGAAGATAGAAGAGTGGAGGGAACAGCCTTAGGAGTGGCCTGTTCAGATGGCAAGAGAGAAGAGACAGGAGAATCTAACTCCATATCAGGGAAAAGAGAGGCCAAGCTCTGGAGATGCCCAGTAGCATTTGGTGGAGAGGGAGTGGAAGGTCCAGGGGACTGAGTCTTCAACTGGTAGACAATGAGGCACTGTCTTGAAGTGTCTCATACTTGTAAGAGGCCTTGAGAAGAGAGGATCTTCTGATTGAGCAAGAGACCACCTGGTAGTGCTTGGGTGGTCATAGGAGTGTCAGGCTCTTGTTGTACCCAATGCTGAGGGGTTTTGGGGACTTCTTCAAACAAATCATGAGTTAAATTCAATGGAGGGTTCCTCTTGTGACAGCCCATGATGAGTAAAAACCAGCACTATGCACCTCTGAAGAAATGATGGTGGTGGTTACTGGGAAAGGAAGGTGCACCACAAGCACATCCAAGAGGCCCTTAAATGTCTTTGTGAACATGGTCTTTATGTGCATGCTGATAAATGTGAGTTTGACTCCAATACAGTTGAATACCTTGGCTATATTCTATCTCCCAGAGGTCTCAAGATGTCTGAGGACAAGGTCAAGATCATTCAGGAGTGGCCCAAACCAACAAAGGTTAAAGACATTCAGTCTTTCCTTGGGTTTGCAAATTTCTACTGTTATTTCATCCATGCATACTCTGACATTATTGTTCCTCTTACCCATCTCACCTGGAAGGATACTCCATGGAATTTCTGTGATGAAGCCTGCAAATCATTCAACACCCTTCAGGAAGCCTTCACCACTGCTCCAGTTCTCACCCATTGGATTCCTGACTCCCAGATCATTGTTGAGTCTGATGCTTCTGACTACACCTTAGCCACAATTCTCTCCATCACCACTCTAGATGGCAATATACATCCTATAGCATTCTATTCCCACACATTCTCTACTTCTGATCTCAATTATGACACCCATGACAAGGAGCTCTTGGCAATCTATGAGGCATTCTGCATTTGGCAACACTATCTTGAAGGCTCTGGTCTTCTGATAGACATTGTCATGGATCACAAGAACCTATACCATGAAGGTTTTGACCCAATGCCAAGCCTACTGATCTGAATATCTTTCACAATTCAACCTTGTCATCCATTTCTGCCCTAGTTGCCTCAGAACAAAACCAGACACTTTGACTAGACAATGGGACATCTATCCCAAAGGGGGGAATAGCAACTATTCAGTAGTCAATCCTCACAATTTCCAGCCCATATTCACTCAAGAACAGCTTGCTGCCTCTGTCTGCACTACCTACCTCTACACTCTGACCCTTTGTGCTGCTGTGGTCATGGATACATTTAAACTTCATTCTGATATCCTTACTGCTCTTCCTAATAACCCAATTGCAGCTGAGCACCTTGCCAATCCTGAAGGATATTGGTCTGTAGATTCCAATGGCTTCTTATGACTTGATGACAGGATCTATTCCTTCCCCCTTCCTCTCACTGATGCCTCTGGGATACTCCAGAGCTCAGTTTCACAACTCAATAGGGACATAGCTTGAGCAATCACCCCCCCATGCCTCCCCACTCCACTCCAAGACAAGCCAGATGAGTTGTCTGGTTCTAATAATGATGTTGATATGTTTCCCCCAGCTCCACCTACTGCCTTGGCACCTAAAGAACCTTCCTTAGATGCTGACACTAACCCTAACCCCTAGTGCATTGCTGGCAAGCACCAACCCATCTGTCTTTCCAAACCAATAGCTGCTAAAGAACAGCATAAGCCTATCATCACTCCCCCTCACCCCCCTCCTATGAAGAATCCCCTCCCCCCTCCCCCTACTCCACCTGGTCCCCCTCCCTCCATTAACAGGGCCACCGACCCTACAAACTATA
>JAEUWR010000408.1:0-137012 GCA_018524895.1 Podaxis sp. C-F-101400
GAAGTGTTCTTGATCACCAGAAATCAAACAGAAGTGTTCTTGATCACCAGAAATCAAACAGAAGTGTTCTTGATCACTAGAAATCAAACAGAAGAGTTCTCAATTATCTGAAATTGATACACCCTTGTCATCCTGCCTACAGTCTATTTATTCTACCTTATCATCTTTCTGGACTTCTTCACAGGACAATACTTCCTTTTTCTCCTCAATCCCTACCAAACTTTGACAGCTCAACCTTGACCTGGAGCAGATCCAACAGTTAATTCAAGCCCTCATTGAGAGGAACCTTGAATGTCCTTCCACTCCCCCACTTCCCTCACCATTTCAGGAGAAGCTGCCACTTTGCTGGAAAGAGTCAGAAGCAAAGAATCAGACAGCAGTAACAAAACAGCTTGACAATCAGTGTCACCAGTCTCCCCTCTTGTCTCCCCTACAAGAATGAGAAATCCCCAAAGAGTCAGATCTCTTAACCTTGATGAAGTTGCCCCTTGGGAACCCAGGCTTAGCACTAGTATTAGAGGAAGAAGAGAAGCAGCTTGAGAATGGAGATAGCAAATGTTGACCACTGTCATTATCCCTCCTGCTGTTGTACAACCCCCTCAGCAACTCACTTGACCTCTAAGCACTGCTTCAATCCCTCCCCTGTACCAGCAACAACCACCACAACATGCTATACCCCCTCCACCAATACAGCTGCAACCCCCAATTCCTAGAATGGACTCCATGGCACCTGTTAACCAAGCTGCCACCTTTGCCTTCAGAAGTAATATCATCCCACCAAATCAAAGGTTCTTCCAACAACCCCTCTTCACAAACCCAGTGATTTCCAGACAGCAAGCAACTGGAATTGCAAAAGGAAATCAGGGAAATCCAACTCAACCTGGAACAGCTCAACCAACAAACCCACCACAAACAGGAAGTCCTAACCCACCTCCTGGACAACCTCAATGACCCCCTTCAGGGCCAGGACAACCTCCACAAGGACTGCCAGGAGCACCACCACCAGGACCTCCACAAGGACTGCCAGGAGTGCCACCACCAGGACCTCCCCCAGGCCAACCAGGAGCACCACTCCAGGGTTTGGTTTTCCCCAACAAGCACAAATGCCTGCCACCCCTTCCATGCCTAAATATGAAGTGCCACCATTGTATGATGGTGACCCAAGAAAATACCTGGCATGGAAGCAACAGTGTGCCTTATACATTATTGCCAACCAGCATAAATTCCCTACTGACCATGATGCCATCATATTCATGCTCTACTACATTGGAGGAGCAGCAGAACCATGGAAAACAGAGTACCTCTGCCAACACAACTTCAATGGAGTACTGCATCTCAGAACATTCAATGCTTTCCAAGATGAGCTTGATAGAGTCTTCCTCCCTTACAACTACACAGAAGATGCTCTCTGATGACTCCATGCTCTCAAGCAGAAGCAAAGACCAGTAGACCAGTATGTCTCTGAGTTCAAAGTCCTTGCTACACAAGCAGGAATGGTCAACCCACAAGAACTCATCTATTGCTTCTGCAAAGGCCTCAACTTCAAAATTGGTCTCAAAACCATTGCCCTTAGACCAGGCCCTGACATCAATGTCTGGTTCAAAGCAGCAAGAGCAGCAGAAGAGCAACACCAGATGGAGAACAGCTATTGTGCAAGCCACACCCAAGAACAAACCAATAGAACTTTTCCCCAACTGAAGAAGAAGGCATCCAATAATATGAGTTGGTCATGAAGCCAGGTGTATAAAGATCCATACACTATGGATGTCGATAATCTGGCACTGGCACTCTCTGAAATCATGCTTGAAGAAGACTATGCTGTGGAAGAAGATTCTGAAGAAGAGGTTAATGAAATGGGGGAAAACCATGATGTCCTGGAGATGTTTCTTCAGAATGTCCTCACCCTGAAAATGTGCAATGACCTTAAATTGGGCAAATGCTTCAACTGCGGAACAATAGGACATTTTGCTTGAGAATGTCCAAAGAAATTGAACCCACTGCAGTTGATACAAAATCTACTGTGAAATGCCCAAGCAAAGGTTTCCAAGCATAAGCCACCCATATCCCCTAAAATTCCCCAAGACAGAGAAAGGCAGCAGAAATGAAAACAAGCATTTGCCCAGATCAACAAAATTATCCAGGAGATAGGTGACAATGAAGAAGTCACTCAAATCTTTATGGAATTTTCAAATTCCACCAGTGCTCAAGCAAAGGAAATCCAGGATTTTGCCTCAGATGACTAGCTTCCATGTCTAGATCATTGAAGGAAAAGAAAGATGCACCAAGGAACAACCCCTCTCTTCAGCCCTATTTGTTTTCTAACAGACTGGTTTCTGATTCTTATCCTTGTCCAAAGGACAAAGTTATGCTTTCCTCTTTTTCCTCTCAGAATGAAGTGTCAGCCTCTGAATTGTGTTTAAAGACTTACCAATCTAACACCTTTTATTGCCCAACCACCATGCATCTCTCTAACAAATCCATGGAAAACCTTGCACTAATAGACTCTGGAGCAGGATGAGACTTTATCAACCACTGGTTGGTTGAGAAATGGGATTTGAAGACATCTCCACTAAAGAAGCCAATCAAAGTCAGGAATGCTGATGGATCCCTCAATAAAGATAAGCAAATCACTCATTTTGTTACCCTTGATTTCATGATCTATGAAAAACAAATGAAGGCAGATTTGCAAGTGATCAATCTGGGATGACCCAGAATAATCCTAGGAATCCCCTGGCTCACCAAGTATAACCCAGACATTGACTGGACAAAACAAACCCTTTCATGGAGACAACTCACAGAAAACACCATGCTCTCTTTGATAATCAACACCACTCTTTCCAAAATCTACATAAATGAGCTTGAAGAAGATTTCTCCAAGGAAAACTTCACAGAGGTCAATGCCAAGACCTCCTACTCCCAAATACTTGCCCAAGCAGGAGAGCAGAAGAAGGAGACTGATCCTGTCAAAATCATCCCAAAGGAATTCCATGAATATCTTGACCTTTTCTCCCAAAAGAAAAGCGAAAGGTTTCCTCCTGTATGACAATGGAACCACAGGATCAAAATGAAGGAATCTTTCATTCTAAAAACCTTTCCCTCCTACAAACTCTCCCTCGCAGAAGAGAAGGAGCTCAACAAATTCCTTGAAGAAAACCTTGCAAAAGGATACATCAGACCCTTGAAATCTCCTATAGCCTCACCGTTCTTTTTTGTTTCAAAGAAAGACAGAAAACTCAGGCCTTGTTAGGACTACTGGTATCTCAATGATCATATGGTCAAGAATGGCTACCCAATCCCTTCGATCCAATCCATACTCAACAAACTACAAGGTTCAAGACATTTCACAGCTCTCAATGTCAGGCTCAGCTATAATAACATTCAAATTGTGGAAGAAGACAGATGGAAAGGAGCTTTCTGCACCCACTGAGGATTATTCAAACTGACAGTCATGTTTTTCAGAATGTGCAACAGTCCAGCAATGTTCCAAAACATGATGGACACCATCCTTGCTCCTCTCATTGTGCAAAACAAAGTCATTGTCTACATGGATGACATCCTCATCCATGCCCCAACTAAAGCCAAACTCAAGAAAACAACTCAAGAAGTGTTCAAAATCTTGTGAAAGCACAATCTCTACCTCAAACCAGAGAAGTGCAAATTCAAGAAGACAACCCTTACCTACCTCAGATTCATCATTTCTCCAAACAAAGTCAAAATGGATCCTGCCAAACTCAAGGGAATAGTGGACTGGCCTACACCCAAGACAGTCTGAGATGTGTGAAAATTCATTGGGTTCTGCAATTTCTATCACAAATTCATCAAGCACTATGCCCACCTGTCCTTACCCCTTAACACCCTCCTTAAGAAATCCAACACTCCTTTTCAATGGATGGAAGAAGCTGACAACACTTTTAGAAAACTAAAACAATGCTTTTTGGAGGAACCAGTCCTTATCACTCCTGACCCCTCCAAACCATTCAAAATTCAAACTGATGCCTCCACTTATGCCTCTGGAGCAGTTCTCCTCCAGAGAGATTTGAATGGTGTGCTACATCCTTGCTTCTACTACTCTAAACCCTTCTCCAAAGCTGAACAGAATTACCACACATCAGAGCAAGAATTTCTAGCCATCATCCATGCCTTGCAAGAGTGGCATCACTACATTGACAGATTACTGCATGAAACAGTAGTATGGACAGATCACAACAATATTATCCATTGGGCCAAGCCATCAAAGCTATCAAGACAAACCATTTGATGGTCTGCTATGATCAGCACCCATAAAATCAAGATTCGCCATATTCCCAGACCCAAGAACTGCGCCACTGATGCTTTGTCCCAAAGACCAGACCATGCTTTGACGAGTGAAGACACAAAACTCAAAACCACCAAAGTGGCCATTCCAATAGAAAAGTTTCAAATAGAGGACTTCACTAGCAATGGCATAAATTTAGCTAACTCAGGAGAAAATGATGAAATCAACATCATGGACCCTGATGTTGAAAGAGAAGCCCAAAAAGGGAAGGACAGAACCATAGAACTGGACCAAGAAAGTCACATCCAACTTCCCATGGACTCTGTGCTTAAGAAGCACTTATTGCAGTGTGCACATGATGCACCAGCTGTGGGACACCCTGGAGTTGCTGAAACCCTCAGGAAACTTCAAGAATACATCACCTGGCCTGGTATTTGCACCTATGTCATGAACTACATGAAAGGATGCCCTATCTGCCAACAGTGCAAGATCAAGAGACAACCCTTGAAGCCTCCCCTCCAACCGATTCCAGGTCCCTGATCATCATGGCCTTTCACCCAATTGTCCATGGTGGACCACAGTCTTATGAAGGGGATAATCATAGCACCCACTTCCAAATCTGCCACTGCTGATCAAATCACTGATACCTTGATCAAGCACATGTTCATTTGCATGGGAATACCCAACAAAATCATTTCAGACAGAGATCTCCAATTTATGGCCAAATTGATACAAGTAATGTTCAAGAAGCTGAATATTGACCATGCCCCCTCTACTGCCTATCATCCCCAATTGGACAGATCAACTGAAAGATTCAATCAAGAAATTGAGATATACCTATTGGCTTATTGTGCTCAAAATCCTCATACCTGGCCTGAACACCTCCCTTTAGTCAAGTTCACCCACAACTCCAGAATGCATGCCAACCACCAGCAAACCCCATTTGAACTTATGTATGGCCACCCACTCAAAGCTTTCCCCACTGAGCTAGCTCTGACAAACTCCCCATCAGCTGAAGAAAGGATAAATTGGATTATAAATATCTGAGAAGCAGCAAAAATAGCACATGAAATGTCATGCAAAATTATGACAGAACAGACACAAATGCATACACTCCCAAAAATAGAACCTAGGCAACAAGTCTGGCTCAATGCCCAAAATTTGCCAATCAAGGTCACATCAAGGAAGATAGCTGCTCATCAACTAGGCCCATTCACTGTTATTAGGAAACACAGAAACATATCCTATGAGCTATCCCTCCTAAAGAGCTGGAAGATACACAACATCTTCCATGCCCAATACCTCTATCCTGTCACTGAAAACAACATTTATGGTAAACACTTCCTAAGACCTCCACCTGACCTTATCCAAGGAGAAGAAGAATGGGAAGTCGAAGCCATAGTGGTGCACTGTCATACTAGAAGACAAGGATTAGAGTTTCTAGTACACTGGAAAGGATACCCAGATTCAGAATAGACATGGCAAAATTCAATAGACTTGCAGAATTCCAGGACCCTCCTTGACAGTTATAAATGGAGACATAACCTCAACTAGAGCCCAAGCTACTTGAATGTCCCTCACTTCTAGCAACAATATGACCACTGATTACCTGACCACTCCCACCTCTAATACCTCTTTCACTTGAGAATCATCACAAACCCTTGTCTCTGTGCCACCCACTCCCCTTACCCACAAACTGACTCCTTCACTGGAAGACTGCCCCTCTACTCCAGAATCCCTTTGCTATGAAGAGCAACAGAGGCAAGTCATCAACATCACCAAAGTCAGGCACCAAATATCCAAGGCATTCCAACTACATGAAACACAAAGCATCCAAAGGAGAACCCTTCTGCCTGGTGCCCTTCAAGAAACAAGTGATGCTGCTCTTTCTACTGCTGTATGACTTGACTCTTTATATGAAGATGCCTTTTCCTGAGCAAGGGCTGCTCTTGAGTGGAGTAATCAATCAACTGAAGTATTTGACTCTTTCAGGTCAACTTAGTTTAATGCATTACATTGCCAGCTCCATGCAAACAGACTGGCCAATGAAGTTGGTGCCTGCTTTACTCAGGTTATTGACTTGCCAGGACTTGATCAAGAAAGATGATATCTCCAAGGTGCCCACTGCATGATTTTGCAAGTGTGAGAGGACATATCTGCTTTTCTCAATGCACAAGTTGGACTTAGATCTGGCAATGTTACTCACAACCCCTCACCCCAACAGAACCAAGGAACTGCTTCAGTACCTGAGCAACTTCCTGATGTGGATCAGCAACACACTGAAGCAGGAACTTCTGGAAATACAGAACCTGTTATCTCTGACAGCCCTATCCTCACCCTATCCGACCAATGTGCCACCTGCTATCAATGTAACAATGTGGGTCATAGGGCAGATCAATGTGAGAGATACTATTGCCCCTTCTATCACCACTATGCCCCCAGACACTACCAGAAGTATTGCTTCCTCAATCCCATCAGAATGTGCCCCCCTTTCCACTATGCCAGAATCCTTGCCAACTGAGCCCAGCTCACTATGGCCTGACTTGCCAAACACAATGCCACTACCAGGGAGCAGAATGGTAGACAAGGAATTAGCACTACCACAGACAATTGATCCCACCCTACTCATCCCTCAACTTTCCCCATATCAACTTCCTCCCCCTCTACAGTTTGATCTTAATTGTCAGGAAACTCAAGCTCTCCTTTGCCTGTTCATTCATGCCACCACTGAGGTCACACTATCCTTCAGGCAGGCCTCACCACAGCTGACAACATCAGAGGACCTCAAATCCCTGATGAATGAGTTAACAGGTCTCCTCCACACCTCTCCCATCATGTGATCAACACAACCATCATCCCCAGAGCCTCTGACCAGCACATTCACCCTCAACAGCAGACAGCTCAATCAATTGAGTGTGCCCTCCGAAGTGTCATAGATGATGCAGGAGAGGGAATGTTTGAATATCCTTACAACAATGAAAATGTTACTGGGAGTCACTGAGTTGAGCAAGGACACTTGACATTATGAAGGGGATCATGTTATGAACATTACCAATGCCAGAGTCACCAAGGAAGAGACAGAAACTGACAAGCAGACATATGAAGAATGGGAACTGATGAAGTGCATGATGACAAATCTCTGGCAGGAAACTACAGAGCTCAGGCAGATGCTTGACTGGGAAATGTGTGAAAAGGTAGACAACACATGCCAGTATCATGGAGTATATTTCCCCTGCAATGATGATTTGTGATGAATGCTAAACTTACTGCTTCTATCTTTAGACACTTTCTATTATTAGAACTAGGTATAAGTTTCCACCTTTCTATCATACTTGTGCTACATCAATTATGTTCACTCTTGCAGACTTTCCCCTCTGATGTATGCATTCCTCCTCTTTATGTGTTCCTACCCTATGCCCTATACTTTATGCCTTCCTCTTTCTACACTTCCCTTCTCTTATTCATCTTTTAAGTTACAATTGATCTACTTCCTTAAGTAGTCATTGGGACTCATATATGTAGACTACCTGGACTTGTAGATTAGCCAAGTCTAATCTTATTGTGTGTTACCTCCTCTCAAAAGAGTGAATAGTACTCACAATAAGTCTACACCTCTTCACCCTTGTCGTAGCTTCCTCCTTGGCTCCTCTTCAGCATTCATCCTACAGAGAGTGTGATCTATATGCATTTGCTGCCTAGACAATGTGAACAGCCACCTGAGGTTAAATGAGCAGCTACTTTAGACCTGTATAGGACAAGTACCTCTGCTCTTTTTTTTTTTTTTTTAAATCCAAGTTTATTGCTGTCAACTACCTACTACAAGAGCAAGCATAATCTACAACAAAAGGGTGCACAATAGCAGTCCCCAATCAGAAAAAGAGAAAAGAAAAAGAAAAACACTCAAACAAAAATACAGGTGCCCTGAACTACATGAATGAAAGGAAAGGATCAGCGAAGGCAGTCCATGGCCACAGGAGAATGAGCAGAGGAGGAAGGGGCATAGGGTGATGCATTAGCCCTTACAGCCCCCAGAGGGGGCTTTCTTGGCTTCTACATCATGTTGATAATGACCATGAATCCAGTCGTGATCGAAGTGATGGCACCAGTAGGGGCACTGGTGGTCATTGGAGGGATGGGTGCCTGAGCAGTTGGCACACCAGGAGGAGTGAGGGCAGGGGTCACCTGCGGGGGTGGGGGGGATGGGGGGGTTTGCCTTGGGGTTGCCTTGGCAGCACCCTGCCATGGAGTGGTGAGAGGCCTTGGAGTGCAGGCCCCCACAGAGAGGACACTTGGGTGCATGAGTGCAGCAAGTGTCAGAAGGATGGCCCCAGTGCCAGCAACACTGACACTGGGGTGTGCCAGTATGAGTGCAAGCACCCTTGATGAGGCAGGATATGCCATTAATCATGACACACCTGTTGATAAGGGAGGAGGCAAGGGTGCCTCATTGGGAGTCGACCAAGTTGATCCACACTGTGGCAGTATCAGACTTGGCAGAATTGTGGATGACACACATGTGGTGCACATTGGAAGAGGGGAAGAAAGGGGAGGCCAAAGCCTCAGTCTTGACTTGGTCAGCTAATAGCATAAAGCCATCAGCTGAGAAGAAGGGGACGTCCACGATCTTGGTGAAAGATTGGGACATGGGGAGGGTAACAGAGGCACTTTTGAGTGCAGAAGGAAGTGAGGTGGCAACCATTTGGAGGTCTGCCTGGGAAGGGACACCACCCATCAAGAAGGCAATGACACCGGAGTGGAATTGACCAGAGTCGACGACAAGCACCAACTTGGCCCAGGTAAGCACTTGGTTGAAGCACATGATTAGGGATTGTAAGGAGACATGAGCACTAGCAAGTACCTCTGCTCACTGCTCTTACAAGGATAGGCCCTGACTTAGGCATTGTAGAGCCAAAGAAGAAACCTTGTAACACAAACCCAATACTCTGTCAAACTAATAGTCAAGGGTTGTGATGAACAGCTATTAGTTAAGACAGAGGCAACTGTACTATGTGACTGCTGTGCTCCAGTGCATATATCCAGTGCAGCCCTTGGTGGGGTTTTGAATTTCATGAAATTTGATGCCTCACCTTTCAGGTGGCTGTTAACAAGCTCAATAGTGCACTCTTGAATTTTGGTTGAAAACTCTTCCCCCTACACATTCACAGACACCTTTCTATGTACCACCTTAGAGTATTCTAATAATATGGAGATCATTGCCTCATGGCTGTCAGCTTGGTTTCTTGGACTTTTCATATGCACTCTGGGCTTGGTGGCTCTCCTACTGACATTCTACCTGAACTTATTCTGACCAACTTCATATTTGCCAAAGATTCTGAATATTCCCTCTAGCCATGATTACCCTGTCTCCTCCCTGTAGTTTCTCACTATAGCTTTGTGCAACTGGAATCCAACTGGCAGAAATCAACATGCACCTGTGTGTATGTGAAACCTTATTGCTATAATGTATTATTATGCTCATTGTCTGGCAGTGAAAGCTGACAATGTACACCTGTGGGAGGCCCTCCTTAAGTATCACAAGGAGTGCATCCACAATGGTAATTTACTCTCTGAGCTCCTCTTAGTCAATCATGGGATTGACATGAAGTTTGTTGCTTCTTTAGCTTGCACAGTCATCACAACCCACTTCTGAGCAGGTCCCACACAATCAAGAAGTGCTGCCATGAGCTTGGCTTTCTTAGTGTCTAGGGGACAATGAAGAGGATTGATAAGAAGGATGCCAAGCAGATTGTGGTGGATGCTGTCAACAAGGATGTCAGAGGACAGCAGGGTGTGTAGACAATCACTCATGGTATCACTTCAAACAGAGGTGTTGTTCTCTCACAAAAATTTGTGGAATCAGTGATGAAGTTCCATTTCCCTGAAGGATTTGTGTGCTGCTTGCCTGAGTCAAAGAAGATTCCTCACATACCAAAGGCTCCAGTTGGCATTCATGAAAGGTGGTCTGGAGATGGACATGACAAGCTATACTCAACTGGCTTTCCCATCTAGGCCATAGTTGATGATGTGACAGGGCAATGGCTTGGTGCATGGGTTATTCCTAGTAACTGAATGATGTGGATTACCACATATCTTTTCTTGTGTCTTGTTGAAGAGTACCAAGGTCAGAATTATTATTTCTTCTTTATCTGGTGCCTACTGACTGCTCTCTCTGGAAGATCAAGCCAGATCATGATGGTAAGCCCTGTATGAAAGAGGTGTGAGATTTGATTTATGATCTGGTATACTTCTATTGACTTGTGACCTGTTTTCTAGCTGAAAATGTACTGCACTGTCTGAACACTACCCCAAGGTACAGAAGTGAAAGCAGCCTTAGATGCTTTCCTTTGTCACATGGTGGAAGTTTATAGCTGTACTTACTTACCTGGTATGTTCATTGTATAATGTGATGACAATTCTAATCCCTTAAGTCTTAATAGGCAAAATGTTGCAGTGTCCATCCATGAAGGCATGGCAAGATGTACATTTTTCTAACCATCAGATTGGAACAAGACACTGAAGTGACTAGAGAATGAGGTCAAAGTTCATGGATTGGTGTTGGTTTGGGATCAGCAAGGGCATTCCATTACAGTTCATCTATACTCCACCCAGCCTCAATGCAGCACTAGACTCTGAGCTGGTATCTTCCACCTTTGCTTCTGAGCAACCCAAGAGACAGAAGCACAAACAGGCACCTACCATTGTCTCTGCCACAACTGACATGGTCCAAACTTTGGCCATTCACCAGAAGGCCACATCTAGCCACTGAGTTCACAGTGAGCACCCAGTTCCTTTTGGCTGTGGCCCTTCCAATCAATTAACCAACAGCTTGACCAGCACAATGCACTGAGTCTGCAGTACCACTGTTACAATCTTGTGGCCCTATCCTCTAGAGTGGTTTCTGTTGACCTTATGATACAGAGCATCAACAGGAAGGCTTACAGTTGCTTGACAACACTGGAAACTCAGAGCATCTCATCCTCAAAAGTGCCTTTACACCACCTCAGCCACTACCTGAGTGGTCCCACAATCCCCCAATGGTGACCTATGACTTTGAACAGATTGTTGCTCAAATCCAAGATGATCTTTCAGTTGACTTCTACTGGCAATGAAATCAAGAAAGATCAAAATTGCTAATAACTGGACAACTGGAGAGAAAATGTATGAAGAGGATAGAGCAGGTGATGCATGGCACAAGACTGGCTATATTGGGCATGGTGGCACAAAATGTAGCATATATGTATGTATCTCACAATTGACAGCTCATCAACATCCTAACCCTCAACCCAGGCTCATATTGATGAGTGTGAATATATCTTAACACAGCCTGAAGAGGCAGATTGGGGGGAGACTATGTGAAAGGCATTTTGATGGCTGAATACAGACTTTTGTTCCAAGGCAATGTTCTTAAGACACACTTTGACAATTTTGCAGCTGAGTTAGGTGTCAAAGGAATACCAGGTGCATAATATATCATTATAGTCAAGTTCTAGTGTCTGAGGAAAGCTATCAGAGTTCTGTTTCAACTTCAAGAATTCTGTTTTAGGCAAGATCAAGCCCACAACAGGTGGCTGAAATGTTCCTTATTTATTGCAACACCTCTTCTGCCTTGTGGTAAAATGGATGGAGGAATTGGGAAGTTCACTAGAAATGATGAGCTAGGGCCTGCCAATGACCCATTGACTATGGCAGTTCATGTGTTTGCTCATTTTACCCTGATATATACTTCAGAATACATGGTCTTTTGTGATCTACAAGATGAGCCCACTTTGTTCTACATTGGATCTGCATTGATATCCCCCTGCAGGCACCTATGACAAAGACCAAGTGATGCATTTAATTGATACTCAAGCACATACATGAGTCCAATTCAAAGTTTTTTCAAAGTCAAATTGGTCTAAAATGTGCCAATTGCAACCAGGAGCATGCCACCTGCTCAATGGATGTACTGGGACAAAGGCCCAGTTTTTGGCATTGGTGAATTCAAGAAGAAGCATTTACCAGTTTGTTCAAAAAATGTCTTCTGCAACAAACTTCACCTCCTCAAGGCTGTTGTAGAACCTTAGCCTGTGAAGCCAGCACCAAGTAAGCATAGCATTGATTATTTGATCAATGCAAGTAAGCAGGACCTCAAGTGAACATAAGTAGATGACATATTTTATCAGTCAGAGTTCTCCATGGCCATAAAACAGGCTCAAGCAATATAATTCTACTGATCTGGTTCTTTGCTATTGTATAATAGTACTATTGGATTGGACTGAGATTTGGCAAGCAGTGTGGTAGAGTTTCATGTGGAAACTGTCTTGTTTGGCTATGCTTTGTAAAGCTGTGCAGTAAACTGTCATTTGACTCATTGTCTCATCTCTCTCACTTTCTCCTTGAGACTGGTAGTCACACCTTGACAGTGGGCTCCTGTTCTTCTGTTGGATTCACTTGCATCCATTCATTGTCACACTGCTTGGTGGAGTTTTGGGGTCAGTGACATGGCTAAACTCTGTTACCACTGTGTGCAAAGGTTGCATCTAGTAGTAGCAGTGACTTAGTGGGGTATGAATTGTGTGTGAAGATTGCATCTCATACCTCCACCAGGGCCTACCCCTCCTCTGCAGTATAGACTTCCCTCTACATTCACCTTACTCCTCAGCATTAGGTGCCTATTTTATTTTGCTACTCCAGTAGTATATTTCTAAATCAAAATATTAAAAATGCATATGAGCAACACTCTTGTACAGCAGATGTACCCCACAATAGACACCCCCAATGCATTGGTTGGAGGAGGTCCCACCCATTTTCACAGCTTCTTACATTTCATTATTTGTTCAGTTCAGTCAAGCATGTATGACAAGTTGAGGGCCACATGGTATGACATTAAGACCCCATCAGTGTTTACATCATGAAAAATAGACCATGTCCATATGGGTGATGGTACAGATAGATGGCTGAGGAGAATCTATGATATTTGCAGTGCAAGGCATTTGTTTTAGTTAATGTGAATTGCAACCAGGAGGTATTGATTGAGAAATATACATATAAAAATGATGTACTTGAGCCTGACTTTGATTTGATGGTATTGATATCACAGGCCAATAGGGTTTTTTTCAGTGAAGGCATAAAAGTACCAACAGCAATGAGGTGGATTCAAAGACTATGTGTTTGGCAACTGTGCCCTACACCACACAAGTCTGGAGGTTGGGCAATTAATTTTGAGAAACCAGGGGCCAAGTGAACATATTTCTTGATGATGGTTTCTGTTTATTCTCAGCAATTTTGGGTATCCATGTTTGTTAGGTGATGATTTGTGCTTGGATATTGATGTCATTGGGGATAGTCATGCTAACTATGGACCTAAAAAGTTACATAGAGCACTTCCCATTCAGGGAATATTTGGTTGTGGTATATAGATTTTTCACTGGCTAATAGACTTTCCAACCTTCACAATGTTTGTTTGAAGCTTGCCCTAGGTCTGGCACCAAACTGCAGAAGTTTAATATAGAAGAATATCTGGCCTCCTACCTCCCTTCAGTCCTCAGGAGACTTAGGTATTCAATAAAACATGGGGTGACACACCCACTTGTTGGTTTCCCAAATATCCTGAAGAGATGACAAGTATACAATCACTGCACCTCATCACCCTGGTTCACACAGCATTTCAGTTGACCATTTGAAAGTACACTATGAGGTGGGATGGTGGAATTATGATAAGTATTAGTTAACAAGAGTGTTATAGAGCCACATAGAAAGCAAGGAGGGGATCAAGCTGAAAATGTGTGTTGGGAGCCATGACAAGACCTGTTGTGACCTTGCCTTCTTTCTACCAACTTCATGATCATAACCCTGCTCCTTCATAGACCCCCCTCAAAAATGAACAGGATATATGAGCAAGAATACAAATATGTTATATACATTGAGTGTGCAGGGATCATTAATGTACACACCTACTCAGGACCTTCACAACAAAATTTGCACTCCAGCTCTCCCAATCCAATCCTCCATGAGTCCACACTGTTATGTATTCTATCCTTTTCACCATCCAACTCCCTCTCCCAGTTATGGTACTCAGAGATTTGATCACTGGTGGGTGGAAACCAAGCATTCAGGTTAATTACTTCAATGTCAAATACCTCCATAGACTGAAAGCAGCATACAAGACATGATCTCAAGCCATGCCCCAATATAACATATCCCATAGTGTAAGGCTTCAACCCTCCCTGCAAACCAGAATGTGAGATTCATGCAGCTAGCTCAGGGGTTATTATGACACACAAGAGGGTTGGCACAGGTAATATCAATGGGATTGATAGTTTTTCCACCAGTCAGCATCGAGAGATGATGTAAGAGTTTGGTGTCAACAGCTTCATCAACAACATTTGTGCGAATGAAGTGCCAACCCATCATTTTGTTCCAATCCTACCAGCATGTTATTGGAAGTCAGTTACTTGTATATGAAGGATAACATACCCGACAAATTGCAATCTCCAGGAATTGTCGAATGTACAATCCATCATGATCTCCCAGTAAGCCGAAGCTGAACCCATGAATCACCTCGAAAAAGTGGTCATTTTCTTTCACTTCATAGAGGGAAGGCTGACAACTAGTCATGATGTTCCACCGGAGTCTGTGTAGATGACAGTCCTCAATGTCATAGTCTTTCCTGAAGAGCCACTCCTTCAGCATTGACTGCGAATGGCTATGTTCATCAGACCCTACACCTGGTACCAGACCACCATGAGTTGCGTGAGGAGAAACTTCAAGTGTCAAGAAGGGAGCTCACAAAGGGGATGGGTATATGCCAAGATGAGGTTATAAAGGCGAAGGTCACCGGCTACAATGGAAGTTGAAACTTCTGACCACGTAGGATGAAAATGCCCTGAACGACGTTGACTGCCAAGGTAATCCAGGAAGGACTTATGGTAGAAGGATAGGCCTGTATATGATGCGTCTTCAGGTGGTGGGACTCTGACTATTGAATGCAACTTCCGCAGAGCACTGTAAAATGCTCCTTGCCCGATTCCCAGGAACACCCAGACCCGCCGCGCGGTGAACTTGTTACAATCGAAGAATCGACACCAAACCTCATGAACACTAAGTCCAAGGATTCGCATCGCAGTGGGGAGGATATGGTCATGCACCTGGGAGAGGATCCGCGTGTAAAAAATGTCAAGCGCCTGCAGAGGGTTGCTCACGCCAACGTCACCCAGTCCCTTCAGCATGCTCAGCAGCGACTTGAGTTGGCCATCTGGATCTCCAATACTGTGATCACCAACAACCCTGATAACCGTCGAAGCAAAGATAAAGAGCCCCGATGCTACTCGACAGATCACAACAAAGAACCCCTCAGGAGGCCAGCAATCACCCTGCTGAACAGTGATGACATCTTGATATCGGGCATGGATTTCCCGGAAGCTATCCCGCAGATAGCGCTCGACGTCCTCCCGTGCTTCATCGTCAATAAGCAGTTCCTCCCGGATGCAATGGATGCTGTAGTCCGGCCGAGAAAACGTGTATTTGATGTGTGGCTCTGGTCGACTACAAACCAGCCAAAGGAGTGGTAGATCGCTCCTCCAAGCAGCACTGCCAATCAATTCAACCAACTCGCACTGAGCACGTTCGTCGCTACATTCATCGAGGCCATCCAGGACGATGACGTATGGGCGTTCGTTCGATTGTTGCAGACCAAAAGTCGTCAGTGGTTCAATGATTAGCTTTTGAAACTGTACGTGGAGTGCAGCATCCAAAATTGAAGGATCGGTGGCAAGTTGATGGGTTACGGTGCGTTTATAGGACTCGTTGTGAATTGCCATCTGGTAGGCAAGGGAAGGAATGACACGAAGAGGTTTAGAGCGTTTTTCGTCCAGAGCTGAAAAGAAGAAGGCAGCGGCGAGGCGTTTATGCGTGCTGGCGAGTTCTGCGAATGTTTGGGCGACGGCAGATTTGCCAACTCCGGCAGGACCATAAAGCCAGACCATCTTCCATTGGCGATGAAGATTAAACAACCAACTCCCGAGTTCCCCATTGATAGTTTGTCGGCTTCCAGGATGGCATCGGGGTGCCGGATGGCGAGCACCGGCATCCAATGCAGCCTCTGGGGTGCCCGCAGCCCTAAGAAGATGCAGAACTGGCGTTGATGACGTAGATATCAGTGAACTACGGGCTGCTGAGCATATGGGACATACCTGGTTGTCCTGTCTCAAACTTAATGTGATGAGAATGATGGGAATAATCGTTCATTATCGGGTTGTTCATGGTAAAATTGTTGGCGCCAGCGAAAAAGCCACCTGGTTCGACAGGCGTAGATTTACTGTTGAGGTGGAAATTGCCGATAGTTGTTGCGTTAGCAAAGAGTACACCAGGCAAGGCCCGGGCCCGCCACCAAGGTTTTCGCAACTCTGAGAATCATCGTAAACTTGGCAACTAAGCGCTTGATGTGTGGTAAAACACATACTAGGCTGTACATTGTTATCATTTTCGGGCCCTTGTCGCGAGCCTCCATCGTGAGATGGGATCTTCCCATCTCGATGCGGATCCGTCGCAGAGAAAAGCCTTTCTTTCAGATGTTTAAACCTGGGGAGCATGGTGAGAAACGGTCAGATTGCTTGATCACAGATGCATGAATCAGTCAAAGTGGCACACTTAACGAGGAACGAGCGAGGTGTAGTTTCTCGCCTGGGAGCCACGTGATAATGTATGGCTAACGTCGCGTAATATATACACTTCCCCCTATCCTGCCTTCTCCGTACTTCGAATCTCTCGTGTCGTCGTACTATATCTCGCATTTATCTAGCTTTTTGTAAACCCACCCAGCCACACCGTTTACTGAGAACCTTGGCACAGGTGAGCCAACACGCGTTACGGGACGACCCGACCGTGTTCCTCCTCGGCATCACCGCCTGGGGTCTGGGGCACTCAGGCCCGTTCCCCTTCCACCCAAACATACTGCCGTTGTTCTTCAAATTCGATACATACCGCTTCTTCCCATCTGGCCTTTCCAGGCGAGATACTCCCTTTGTATCCTTACGTGCAGAGCTGTTGTTATCCGCCCGCACACTTTGATTGGGCTCTTAAGCGTCTTTTAATGTATAAGAACAGTATTTTTACTATTACGCCCTGATGTATTGGTGTTCGGGCTGTATTCTCGTCGTTCTACCACGGCAAATGGACGTCTCTGGAGCAGACTCATCTACCTCGGTATCTATGGGTCACCTGAAAATTAACATCTACGACGACTAGGTCCTCTTTCCATATCCAGGTAACTATCACGTTCCCCACCATTCGCGACTGCATGACTGGAACGCCTCCTATCATGCTCCATCCATTCTAGTAACCGTCGGCTGTAGGTCTGACACCAAAATTTGGATTATATCATAGAGCTACAATGGACTATACAAATACCAAGAGCGACACAAACGGCGGAAGGAACGAGAGAGGACAGGTCAAAGAAAATCAGGGCTATCCGACGATTCTATACAACAAATAGGATAAAAACGTAGGGACATTATGGGGTAACGCAAAGGTAGGAGTAGGAACCAAAGCCAAGACGGGAAGAACGAGCACATGATTAATCATCGTCACTGGGTGTCAAGTATTCCTCGTCACTCAACACCTGCTTCCTTCCGGCGCTCCGTCCACGCACTGGCGGTGGCTGATCCTCTTCCATAGGTGTCAAAGCAGAGTCGTACGATCCTGATGTTGACCCAGGCTGCGGAGCACTAGTGGGAGCCGCTGGTGCACCTGGCAACCCAGAGCCAGTCATCACCCGGTTGAATGTCGCCATAAACACCTTCTCCATCTCCTCCGCGTCAACATATACCCACGACCCTTCCTGGTTATATGTCCGTGCGTTATTGAACATGAGCATCCAGTCATCCTTGTATGCTTGCACGTTCTTGTAGTGGTTGCTGTTTGCACGTTTGCGCAGGTGAGAAAGTGCGATAGGTTGTGAAATAAGCTGATAGTAGTCGGGATAATCCTGTATAGCAGTGAACATTCAGCAGGGTGATAGGCGAAAGAGGCGTGGAGGCAACGTACCCTCTTGTCCGGCAACTCACGGAAGAGTTCGCAGCGTCTGCGACCAGTTTCATCCTCACAAGCGAGAACGGCCTTGTGACATTCCGCAAACGCTTTCTTCATCTTGTCACGAATAGCAGGGGAAAGGTCATTAGCAGCAGCACCAGTCTTTTTTCGTCGTTTCTAGATAGAAAGGGAACACGTTGGTGTCAGGGATAAATTCAGTTAATAAAAGGTTTTCATACCGAGTCGTGATCCTCATCCTCATCATCAGCAATAGAAGGTGTCACAGACATCGACTTCTGTCCGCGCTTCCTCTTCGATCCGGCACTCGGCTCATCCGCTTTATTCTTGCCCTTCTTGGTCTTGCGACCACGACTATCGATGTCGGATACCGGTGTCCCGCGTCCAGAAGCCTCAGCATCCCTGAGGAGCTTATTGTTGAGCCGTCTTTCTTTCTTTTCACGAGCACGCTCGGAAACTTCTTGCAGGTCTTCACCTTCCTCAAGTGCCTAGGAAAATCGTTCGGGCGAATGAAACACGATACAAAGGTTGTCTGAACTCACCAATGCCCACGCATCATCACTAAGGCCGTCGTTATAACTGACCACATTCCTCCTCCTCTGCCCGCGCCCTTCAAGCAGTTCATCGGCCTCCTTAACATCAAACGGCTCATCCGTCTGATAACACTCCGGCAGCTCCTCAAGCTGGATAAGGGGTGGAGGAGGTTTACCCCTATTCCCAGCAGCACGCCAATTCTCCAAGGCATCGCGTTCTCGCTTAATATCAATCTCATGGAATATCCTCGCTTCCTCTTCGCTACGAGCAATCAACTCGTTAAGCTCATCATCGTTCATATCACCCGCTTCTTCATTTTCTTCCTCTTGGTCGGCTTCGAGAATCGAACGCTGTCATGTCGAACCAATAGTGAGGAAGTAACTCGCTTTTAAGTGATTGATCGACGCACCAAAAATTCTTCTTGTTCCTCTTGAGTGGACTTGTTGTCGAACCGACCGGCTTGAATGACCTTGTCGTCAATATCAAGCTTGAACCTCGCCCGCTGGTACATGGCCTCTTCCACACTCTTCTCCGTAATGAAACGGAGAATAAGGACGGCCTTGGTCTGACCGATACGATGGGCACGATCTTGTGCCTGGAGATCAGCATGTGGGTTCCTGAAACGCAGATTAGCATGTGATCCTTCGCTAGGATAGCACTATGCCGTCACAAGGATTTCGGCAACTCACCAATCAGAGTCGAAGCTAGATGAAGGGCGGAACTAGTAAATGTATATCCCAGTCTCGGTGTGGAGCAACGTACATGATGACAGTATCGGCTGTCTGCAAGTTGAGACCCAAACCACCAGCCCTGGTGGACAAAATGAAGACTTTGTACTCGGAGTCCTTGGCATTGAAGAGCTGCACAAAGGAAGCGCGCTCTTCGGTCTTGGTACCACCGTCTAGACGGAGATGTTTCCAACCCATCATCTTCAAGAAATCCTCCATGATATCCATGACCTTAGTCATCTGGAAGAAGATAAGAACCTGGCGCAATGTCAGCATCGGCCCAAGTCAAGACGCATATACAAGGACATACTCTGTGACCAGTAGCAAAGAACTTGGGGAGGACACGGTGGAGGAGTTCGATCTTTCCAGAGGTGCGAATGATCTTCTCATCAACATACCCGCTGGGACTGATCTTGTCCTCGACACTTTCAAAGAGGTACGGGTGCTGGCAAATCTTACGTAGCTGCATAAGCTCGTTGCTGAGACCCTTGATACCAGCAGCTTTACTTCAAACAAAATCAGCAACACCTGATGAGCGTGTAACGAGGAATGCTCACCCCTTGGTCTCCTTTCCATCCGCAATCATCTTGTACTTCTTCATCTGCTTATACAACTGGCTCTGCAAGGCGCTCATGCGGACCTTGATAACCTTCTCAACCTTATCCGGCAACTCGGACTCCACATCTTTTTTGAGACGCCTAAGCAAGAACGGGCGCAACACCTTGTGCAGACGACGAATAATAAGCAAGGCCTCTTCTTCGTTCAGCTCGATCTTATCGCCAGTGCCAGAGTTGGCGAAGGGGGTATTGAACCATTCATCGAACGATTTGACTGAGTTGAAGATCTTGGGGAGGACGAAGTTGAGTAAGGCCCATAACTCGGGGAGGTTGTTTTGAAGTGGTGTTCCAGTGAGAATGAGGCGATAGCGCGAGTGGTAGTAGGTTGTCAAGGTTTGGGCCAATTTGGACTGCGTATTCTTCATACGGTGACCCTCATCTATGAACGCGGACATCAACGACGGAAGTAATCATTAGGAGATTATTGGTTCATACCAATGATCATATGTATCCATTTGATCTTGCTAAGGTGTGGGCGATCCTTGATGATGTACTCGTAGGTGGTCAAAAGCACCTGGAACTGACCCATGCGAAGTTCGCTTTGCAGTGCTCGGCGTTGCATAGGGTTACCCTTGTATGCAATCATCCTGACCGATGGTGCCCATTTCGCAAACTCTCCTGACCAGTTAGTCATAGTAGACAAAGGCACAATGACAAGATAAGGCCCTCGTTGTCGTTTCACTTCTATCAAGAAGGTGATGAGGGATATAGTTTGGATAGTTTTACCGAGACCCTATCAAAGCATAACATAAGTTAAACAAAGATCGCAGTTCCAGAAAAGCTCACCATCTCATCTGCCAAAATACCATTAAGCTTGTTGTTGTACAAGCTGACCATCCACTGCAAACCCTTCAGCTGATACTCCTTAAGTGTGCCGCCAACGAGAATGCTCGGCTGCCTGGTAACCTTCTCTTGAATACGGTGAGCAACTGCGTAGTAATCAACCTTCTTGTCATTGCCAATGCCCTCGTCGTTGACGACCTGGGCGCCGAACGTAGCTTCCGAAGTCGGTTCATTCTCCAGCTCGTGCATCAATCCACCCTCATTCTGCTGTTGTACAACGGCTTGGGCAAGGGAGTCGAGATAAGCATCGGTCTGGCGCAGTAAGTGAGTGATGCGGGTATCCTTGGCAGTATCGATGAGCTTCATATAAGCCTCTTCATCATCGGCCTTAAGGGCCTTCAAACGTTCCTTGGCCAAGCGCTCGATACGTTTCTGCTCCTCCTTTTCAGTGTGGATATGGAATTGAAGGACAGCACGGCCGAGACGCATAATGCGGTCCTGAGCATTACGATTGGCAACGATGACCTCCCGACCGTGAGTGCAAATGATATTGAGTTGCTCGACGTGTTTGTGCTTGGCGCGGCGTTCACGCTCAGCACGTTGTCTGCGCTCAGAGTGTTCCGTGGCACGGGCATCGCGGATCGTTGGTTTGCGGGTGCGACGGAAATCAAGGCGGTTGAGAGGTAGCATGGATCCATGGTTGAGTCGCTCTGCAACCATGGCTCGCATGGCACGTTGCTTGTCAAGGACGCGCAACGACTTGAGCTCAATCAATGCACGCAGTTTGCCATGTGCAGTTGGAGGAGGATGGATGAGGGAAGTGAGAGGGTTGGAGATGTTTTCTTTGTCATCCACGGTTTCGTCCTTCACCTCGACGTCGACGTCAAAGTTCCCGTCTCCCATCGTCGAAGGCATGGCTTCAAGTTCTCGTATCCGTTGTTGGATACGGGCTTCGACGTACCGGTCACGCTCGTTCAAGATCTGGTGAGCGTCAAGACCAGCTGGCATGATGGTGGGGATCAGAAGACGCTGAAGACGGGTTGCCAGCAAAGGAGGATCGTTTTCAGTTGCACGTTTTAGGTGGGAGAAAGGATGGCGGTACGCGTTGTAGGGGTAAATTCCAGAGTTGACGTTGTCTTCGAGGAAGGGTCCCTTGGGAAGGTCAGCAGGGTTTATGGGTGCCACGTCCGCCTCTTCTACTTTGACATCTTCGGTACCGGTAGATGCAGCAGGGGCAGCAGGCAGACTGGGCTCGCCTTTGGCTGATTTGACGGCTGCATCAACGATCTTGTTGGGAATGGATGAAGGTTGGGCGACCTTTTCGAGGTCCGAGATGGCAGTATTCTGGACACGGATAGCCTGCTGCACGGATTCGGGGAGGGGCATGCCACGACTGAGGAGTTTAAATGCCTGTATTTGCGCACGAAGGGCATTGATTTGGTCTTGGGTGAAGGAGATGGGTGTCTGGTTCATCATTGGGACTTGATTTGGAACAGGGCCTGAAGACAAAGAGGGCGGGGTGGATGTGCCATTGAGGTGGGGGCCATGGCCGTTGGTTAAAGGAGCCTGTTGGGTTGGTTGCATGAGCGCTTGCTGTTGCCCTTGCGAACGACCTTGCAAGTTATTGATTGGGTGTGAGTACTTGTAAATGAAAGGAGAAATCACTCACTGTTGCCAAAAGCTGTGAGGTACTTCATGATCTGCTCCAATTCGTGTGGATTCTTCTGCTCTGTGGGGTTTTTACGGAGAAAAGATGCGCGCTGTGAGGGAGGAAGTAAGTGAAAGCTAGAAGGAAGTGGGACTGGAGGACGCACGGCCGCTAGCTGCTGAATATCGGGCATGGACTGCGGTCTTTGCTGTGGATGTTGCTGTTGCAAAGGCGTAGGGACGCCATTGCCCAGCATTTGGGCGGACATTTGAAGGAGATGAAGTGTAGAAGAAAGCGGAAGATAGAACTAGTCGGGTTACTGACGGAATTCCAGGCTGCCTCGAAAAGTCACGAATTGGCGCGTGATGGCTCAGGTCAGAACACACTGTCCCCCTCCCCGTCACTATCTGTGACAAAAACAGGCGTGACAGCGCACCGCCACCACGTGATCTAATACCCACCTCGCGCACCTCCCTCAAGTCATTCACACTCATTCCACCATGCCAGCAGAACGAGCAGGAGTACGTTCGCAATGAGCTATGTACATACCCTCTAACAAGCACTTTAGTACACAGTTACCATGTTCCTTGTGGATACATCGCCGCCCATGGGCACCCTCAAAACTGTAGAGCTTCCTGGGCCAGACGACAGCACCATCTTGAAGACAATGACACACCTCGAATATGTGTTGCAGTTTGTCAAACTCAAAATACAAGAAATGGTTTGATTTCCTGCTATGAGAAACACGAGACGCGGTCCAAACTTTCCTTTCCCAGATTTTCAACGGGCGCAAGACGGATCAATGTGGTGTGATTACCTTTGGGTCTGAAGGTGCTCGTGCCCCGGAGAATGACCTGCCTGGTGATTTCTGACATGCACGGTCAGAGACCGATAACATTGTCAACGACAAAAACGGTGGCTATGATAATGTCCAGGAATACATTCCGATAGGCCAACCCAACGGTGATACTCTGACCAAACTCGACGCCTTGCGGCCTTCTACCGTTGCAGGAGATGGCAAGTCACACATTCCACGGTACCCCTTTACGACGTGCTGACGTTTCTATTAGCTATTGACGCGTTGATTGTTGGTATTGAAACACAAGCAGATTATCTTTCCAGCAAGAAGACATGGACGAGGAAGATTGTTCTGCTTACAAATGCAGAATGTCCAATTGAAGTCGAAGACTGGGAAGCGACTGTTAAAAAGATGGACGCGCTTGACATCTCCCTTACCATCATGTCAGTGTCTTTTTTTCCGTCAGTGCATCTTTTCTTATACTCACACCCTATCCAGAGGTGTTGATTTCGATGATGAGGATCTGCCTTTTACAGAACCGAACAAGACTGTGCACAAGGTACTATACTCTTCGTTTAGTGTAGATAGTTGCTGATCCTGAAGCCAGAGAGCTAATGAAGAATTCTATCACCAACTAACTTCGAGCATGAAATCAGGACTAGTCGGAAATTGTACTTTCGCTCTCCAAGAAGTCTCCAAACCAGACATTAAACCCATTCGCTCAACTCTAATGGGCACAATTCTCCGTCTGGGAGACGTTGAAACCAATGCAGAAGAGGCAATTGAGATCCTCGTCAAGACGACCAAATGTACCGCTCTTGCCAGGCCAAAAAGTTGGAAGAAATATGCCTTGCGTGAGGATGATGCCGGGCGCCCGTTGGTACTCGATGATGACAAGGATACGCCGAAGATCATATATGCTCCCTTGAAGATGCGAACTGAGTATTATGTTGACCGGAGTGGTGACCATGATGAAGATGCAAATGGAGACGTCAAGATGGAAGAGGATGACGGGACGAATCTGCTTGACAATGGGTCTCAGTCGAAAGATGAGGAAGAGAAAAAGGAAGAAAATCTTGAAAAGGTTGAGAAAGAGGAGCTCGTGCGAGGATTTAAGTATGGAACGACGTATGCTCCATGTCCAGATGGACAGTTCCCCCATTTGCCAACTCAAAAAGGCATCGACGTTTGCGGGTTCTTCCCAGTCAAAAAGGTGTGCTCTGTTCCGCTAATACCATACAACAGATTGTTCATGTACATCTAGTTCCGCAGGGATTTCTCAATGGGGGAAATTCAGTACATATGGGCGGACCCATCGTCTCCTCAACAGCAAGTCGCACTCTCGTCAGTGGTGCAGGCCATGTACGAGAAGGGTGTTATGGCGATCGCACGCTGGGTATCAAAAGATGGTATGGACCCCAAGATGGGCGTCCTATACCCCGAAGTCTTTGAGAAAGTCGAGTGTTTCTTGTGGGCTCAGGTAGGACTCCTTTCACACTCACAGGAAGGAAACTGGTGAGACCAGGTCTGCAGATGCCCTTCGCAGACGATATCCGCAAATACACGTTTGCCTCCCTTGACAAACTCATCTCCAAAAACGGTGAAGTGATCACAAAGCATCCGTATATCCCTATAGAATCGCAGCAAGAGGCCATGGACAACTTTGTCGACGCGATGGATCTCATGACTGCCGGTGAAAAAGACGAGGAAGGGTACATCCTGAACCCGCTGTCATATATTCTACTCCGTGACTCACAAGATCTATTAGAAACCGAACACCGTGGTTCAACCCCGTAGATTCATATAATCCCTCGATCCATCGCACGAAACAAGCCATGTTTCACAGCGCCGTCGTCTCAGACCTTACCACCAACCCTCTTCCCCCACCCCACCCCGAAATCCTCAAATATTTTGACCCGCCCAAAAAAGTACTTAAACGTGCTAGAGCCGCAATTGAGGAATGCAAAGAAGCCTTCAATGTCAAAGAAGTGCCGAAACGCGTCGCAAAGGCCGGCACCAGCGCAAAGAAGGGTCATGAACAAGCGTTAGAGGACGACGAGATGTTGCTGTTGGATAGAAAGCGCGAGAAATCTAAAGTGGCTGGAGATGTGAAGCCGATGGAGGTAGATGTGAAGTTGGAGCCGGCATCGCCTGAGAAGAGGAAGGCTAAGGCTGTGAATCTGGACGATAGTGATACGGAGGATGATGAGGATGATGAGTTCGTGACGGTAGGGCCTCCGGCTGAAGATGAAGGTGGCCTGTTGCTTGATCAGAAGAAACCCGCTGCGACACCCAAACCTTCCTCTCCACGCGGTAGACTGTTACCGACTCCAGCACGGTCGATATCGCCGCAGATCGATCCTGGACGGGCGCCAGGGAGAATTATTGGGTCTACTTATCCGCTGAAGGATTTCGAGAAGAACATCGCGCAGGGGGATGTCGTTACGAAAGCCGTGGCTGATTTATGTGAGGTTATCACGGAAATCGTATTGCGGCCTTTTGCGTCGAGGAGGAGCAAGGAAATGATTGAATGTATGAAGGTGCTGAGAGATACTTGTCTGAGGGTGCGTTACTCGCAGGTTTGGTTGGTGTGACATTGCTGAGGCATATGCTCAGGAAGATGAGATCGACGCTTGGAACGCGTGAGTTTTTTCTACAGTCGACAATACCGCTGCTGAAAAAGCGTCCAGATTTCTCCCTAATCTGAAAGAAAAGTGTCTCCAGAGGCCTGGCAACCCGGAATTCTGGTCTGATGTCAAGGCCCTCGGTCGGGATATCAGTCTTATAAGTAACAAAGAGGCCAGAAAATATGGCGGTGCAGCATCTGTGTCGGAGAAACGCGCAGAAGAGGTATGCGAGGCCAATCATGAACAATTCAACCACAGCTGACGCGCACTTTCGTAGTTTATGGCTTAAGCGCAGGAGAGTTGTTGCTTGGAATCTTTCAGATTTTTGATAGCTTATTAAGTATGTACCCAAATCCGCAGATTTGCCGATAGTAATCATGATTAATTCTTCGCCCCAACCGTAACCTGTGTCTTCTCGGTATTTTCAAATCTCTCCAGACCTCCGTCGCTACAAAGCGGGGGTAAAGACTTTATCCCCTCTGTGCCTGGCCCTTCCGAGACTTATACAGTAACCGCGGCACTTGAATTGGCGCGCCACCGGCGGCGGGACAGCCATTCCCTTCTACTCCACCCATCTATTCGGAGTCTGCATTTCTTTGCTCCCCTCTGACAGGACTCCTGCTAAACCTAGCTGAGATCGTTTGACGATGATCCTGAGGTCTCACATGGTCCTCTTTGCAGAGACCACCCGTTGGTGTTCAGGACCCACACGTTACAACCATTTAACCTGCGACATTTCCCTAGAAAGGCAGCCCGAGAGGTCCTGTATCTTACGGAGAGGAGACGCAGGATCGCTGAGTCAAATTAGAGACCCCCAACCCGCAAGAGTAACAGGCGCCCTGCACCCAGCGAAATAGCAGGGGTACATCGAACATCTTTCAATTATTATATATCGGGGACCACTCGTTTTCTGGCTTATGTGTCATTGTAATAAGTGTATCCATCTTTCTCCTATAAGTGTTCCTACAGATATATTTATGGTTTGTTGAGATGTTGTTGCATTGGTGTCGTACACTGGGCGGTCTGTTCTATAGCTTCATTGATTCAGCTTCTTCCCCACCAAGCTCCCAACAAGCCACTAATACCACCGCGGGCGGGTGCCTGAGGTTCGGGTGTGGCAGGGCGTACTTCTTCGACCTTAGCTCTCGCAATTGGTTTCTTCTCCGGTGTGGCACTGTCTGTCTGGGTGGGCTTGATAGGAGCCGGTGCAGCAACAGGTGCAGGAGCCTTTACCGGAGCGGGTGTAGGAGGCTCCTTTCCAGCCCTCTTCAACAACTGATCCATATTCAGTGGAACATAGTTCAACGCGATATTGAAGAACGTCGGTTTCTCATAATCTTTTGGATTCCTGGTGGTTGATCCGCCGTTGTAACTGAACCAATCACGTTTGTATTGGAGGGAGTCCTTCGTGAGGTCGTCTTCAAGTGATTTGACGTCATTGGCGGAGAGGGAGGAAAAGCATGATTTTTGGCTGGATGAGATGGGATCATGTGTAAGGATGGAGAGTGTGTTGGAGGTCTCTCGGATATGGATGGAGGCATGCTGAAGGAGTGTGAGCGCTTCCGCGTATTTCTTGATTAGGGTATAGCAACGCGCGAGATAGAAACATCTAGTTCGTAACGTTAATGATTCATGGTCGTTATCATAGGCGGGAAAGAATGTACCTGCGGGCCTTAGTGAAAGTCAACCTTGCCTCTACAGCAGAAGCTAAATCGGGGCTATCATCCACGATGCTCAGTGTACGCATTTGGTCTAAGCTTTGTACGACCGTCTCGAGGAGCTTGACTACTGCAGGATATAGGCGGGCATCCACCTGTTCAGGCTTAACAATGCGTTTGGAAGTATCCTTTGTGTTGCTTTGGGATGCGAGGAGCACAGACGTCAATAAGAGGTCGCGCTGGATACGACGTGAGAGAAGTTGATAGACGATATAGGCATGCACGAAATGAATATCACGGCTCCCACTTGCAGCAGCGGAGGATCCACCGTTCAACTGCGTGTCATTAGGAAACTTGTATCATTCAAGTCTGTGGAGGAGCTTACCTGCTGTGCTTCCACAAGTTTTCTGGCGACATCCTCTGCATCACTCAATGCAGAAAGAATGGCGTCATAAGCAGCAACGCCTTTCTTGGATTGTTTCTCCCTAGCCAATCTGTTGCCATCGGCAGCGGAATCTCCTGTGGTCTGGCCGACCAGCTTATCTTCGGCTTCCTGGACTTTCAATAGGACATCGACCAGCTCGGGATTTCGAATAGGCACAGGCTGGTCTTCCCATAAGAGTTGTCGGAGCTTCTGCTGGGCATCCTTCTTGGTGCCATGTACTTCAGCATGAAGCTTCTTGACAACGTCATCGCAATTTTCGACAATTGAGTTGCGGAATTTGGGCGCCAGCTCAGCGACGATGCCGTCGACATCGTAGGATTTACTCCTGCCAAGTTCATGAGCACAGTAACGGATTTCAGGGCCGATCTCGTCGGCAAAAAGAACGGCGAGAGCTTGGTCTCGACTGGTTTGCGCGGAAGAAGCTAATTCATCGAGCAGGGATCGGGCTACACTGAGCTGGACGACTGCATCCTCAAATTCTTCCCTGTACCGAAGGAAGCGCCCATTAATGATAATGGTGTAGATCGTCGCCTCGAGAAGGCTCTCGGAGGAAAGGCGAGAATTAGCATAGAGGGCTTGGCAGTGGGATAATAGTTGGGTAGACCAGTGTACTGCACGGCGGAAGCGACCCGTTGCAGAATGACGAAGAGTGCTTGCGTGTTCTTTGTTGGCTGGGAGCAGGGATTGATTAATGAGGTCTTGAGAGTAAGACCATGCGCGTTCAGCCTCGAAAAGGAGCAACTCAAGGCTAGAGATATGATCAACAGACTGGCGAAGAGTAGACGTAAATGTCGTACTCACTGTCCTTCCTTGATAATCTCTTGGGTAATTGGCGGTAATTTTTTGAAGTCGCGCCCCTTTCCATGTGTCATTTTGAGCGTGGAACGCAGGCGGTGGGTGCGGTTGGTGCAATGTTTCCTGTCGGAACATCAGCCATTTGGATGGGAGATTAACTTGTCGAATGAGGTACCTGTATCTCGCGTAGTCATTGTAGCGTAAACCATACGCATTGCGCTGTTGATTTGCAAGCTGCAGGGCTGGAAGGAATGAGCTCAAGAGTGGGGGTAAAGGGGAAGAAATTACCGCGGAAGTGGATGGTGGCCATGGTAGGAGGAGAGTGACGCTTTGATCTCTCTCTTCATCTACCACCAATCATGGCAGACGACGGACTTCTCCCTCCCACTCTCCAGAACATCCTTGACCAGACCACCCTCAGATGGATATTCTGCGGTATGTTTTTTCTGTCATCTATTTTCCCATTTGCTCAATATTTGTCCGCAGGTGGCAAGGGTGGTGTAGGTCAGACGAGATCCGCTTTCGATTCACATCTTCCGCTCATTTGCCCCTGTCATCAGGAAAAACGACCACGTCCTGTTCGCTGGCCATTCAACTCGCGAAAGTCAGGAAATCCGTGCTGCTAATTGTACGTGTAACGTCACTATGTCATCTTGTCTTATAGCTGACGTGCACACTGGCGTGTCACCTAGTCTACTGATCCTGCACACAACTTGTCGGATGCGTTTGGTCAGAAGTTCGGCAAGGATGCCACGAAAGTCACTGGATTCGACAATCTATATGCCATGGAAATTGACCCGACGAGTGCAATCCAAGAGATGGTCGAAAACTGTACGCCTTTGCTATGATTACACTTCGTTCACTTCATTCATGTCTCTCTTAGCCGACCAAAACGGCATGATGGGCTCTATGATGCAGGACCTCGCCTTCGCTATCCCGGGTGTTGATGAAGCCATGGGCTTCGCAGAAATTATGAAGTGCGCCCCTTTCCACTTTCCGCTTTGATGGAACATGTTAACCTTGAATCATTAGACATGTCAAGTCGATGCAGTATGATGTTATCGTGTTTGATACTGCACCTACTGGCCATACTCTTCGATTCTTGTCTTTCCCTGCTGTCCTAGAGAAGGCACTGGGTAAACTTAGCAGTCTGGGTTCACGTTTTGGTCCTATGATCAACCAGGTGCGGTTCAATTGGTTCATAATATTACCAACCTTTATATTGAACTTCGGCGTAGATGTCTTCCATGATGGGTGGCGACAGCGGGTCTCAGGAGGACATGTTTGCGAAGCTCGAGTCAATGAGAGGTATCATTACAGAGGTCAACACGCAATTCAAGGATCCCGTACGTCCACCTCTATACAACAGTACGCCCTACTCACATTGTCCTACAGGAGAAAACAACCTTCGTTTGTGTCTGCATATCCGAGTTCCTGTCTCTTTACGAAACGGAGCGTCTCGTGCAAGAGCTCGCTACATATGGGATTGACACACACAACATTGTTGTGAACCAGCTTCTCTTTCCCAAGAGGAGTAAGTCTGTACTTCATCAAGCAACTCCGCAAACTGATGTCATCTTCTCAGACTCGAATTGTGAACACTGCAGCGTCCGTCACAAGATGCAGCAGAAGTACCTTAACGAAGCTCACGAACTCTACGACGAATTCTTCCACATTATCCAGCTTCCTCTTCTAACTGAAGAAGTGAGGGGCCCGGAGAAGCTAAAGGAGTTTAGCAAGATGCTCATCGAACCATACACACCGCCCCAAGATTAGACTAGATACCGATAACAAATGTTAGGTGTAATGATCCCAGTAATCGGGTAGATGAATAACATCATAGGCTTTTGCTTTGCTTTGGTTATAATTTGAGCTTGTGATACATCATTACTGCATTACAGAAGGTAGGTAGGTTGAATATAATACATAATAAGTTAGGCAATAGACGGGGAAAGAAGGGATGTACGAATGAACCAAGTCGAGCATCGAAATGTCGTAAAGACAAGCGTTGTAAAACTGGCAACGAAATACCTCAACCTTCCGACCTTTTCAACAACCTTTCAACCATCTCCGACCAATCAATATCCCCATTTCCCAGCGGTATCTTCTTCCTCTTCCGCCTTGGAGCCACATTGTCAAACTTCTTTCCATACACGTTCTGCGCCAACCCTTTAATCTCTGCGAAATCGGACGTAGCTTGTGCCCTCAAGAACGCCGCATTCTTCGCTCGGTGTGCTAGTAAATCCGGCTGGACATAGCCGTTCAAGTGGCCTTCATACTCTTCTGGTTTGGGTTCCTCAGCGGACATAGGACTCCCGTCTGGCATGAGAGTTCCCCCATCCGTCTTCTCGAGCACTTTGATAATATCCAGGCTCTCACCGGGAGGGATGGGATTGGGTTGCGAGGGCGTGACGCAGGGCATATCAACTTCCTTACGCAAGACGTGGTCAACGTCCACTGCGGAGAAAAACGCAACACCCTGTGGGAGGTCGTCCATGCCCAACTTGTACGCGAATAAACTACGTGTCCACAAGTTTGCGATTTGGAGAGCGAGTGCGGCGCGGTACTTGTCCTCTTCTTTCACGAGGTATCTCAGTTCATCGTGTACGGATATGAGGTAGCGCGCTTGGATGTTGTATTTCCTGATGAGGTACTGCATTGAGACGATGAGGAGGTGGAGGTAGTCAACGCCTGAGGACTGGACAACCCAATTAATGCGTGACGTCATGTAATCTGAGCCGAACGTCTCTGGAAGGTGTTTCTTTGAAAGGGCATGTGTAATTCCGCAGCCTAAGGCAGGAGTTTGTGGGTTATCCGAGAGCGCAATCTCCTCGAGTTTGTTGAAGACGTAGCTCTCTGATCCACCGAACCAAAACTTGCGCTCGAAGATGTCCGAGCGGTGGGTGTTCTTGCCCTTGGTTGATGCGTAGAGGTTCTGTGCCAGGTTCTGCGCTTGTTCGGGATCCATGGAAGGATTGGATTGCAAGAGCAAAAGCACCGCGTGTCTTTGTCCTGCGCCGTAGATACGAGAATAATTGAAGACCTTCGCAGCGTCACGCGAAATGCCGAGGATGCTAGCAGTCTTGGAGTGCAAATCCGTTCCTGCAGACTTGGTTCCCTCCAACGTCATCCAACCAAGCGCAGTTGCACCATGCAACCCGAACTGCGCATCACCCATGCAACTTGAGATCCACAACTCCTCCGAGTCCACATCCGCACCGACGATGGCATAGCCCTTGGGAGCACGAATCATGGCCTTGAGTTCTGAACCGACACGGTTCTTCTTCGCATTACTTGCAGTTAACCATGTCTTCTCAATCGCTCGTCGTGTAACGGCACCCATCGTAATGACTTGTGGGAGAATTATGCCCCACTTGTTGTTTGGGTCGTCGGATTGGGAAGTGGTAAAACCAAGGTCCTTGAGACCGCCTTGCCAAACGACCATCTGGTTCATAATACGATCCCGTGCACTGATCCAATAACTGCACTGTGCATTCATGTCCAGAGCTTCTTTCGCTTCATCACCAGGACTTTGCAGCGTCCCATCCTGTGCGTACTTGATGAATGTCTTCCCAAGTGGGCTCCCAACGTTCGCCTTCTCGCCATCCTTGTGTGGCAGCTTGTAAAACCGATACCCACCGTGCAGCGCCATATCCGCTAACGCGCTGTCGGCTGGGTCGTAGAACGACAATGACTTAGAACGAGTGGTATATTGTCCATCTGAAGAAACGCGAAGCATCCAGCCATGCTCACGAGAATGGAATAGCGGCCATCCTAGCCAGGATAGTCGAAGGAGGAGGGGAGCAATACGGCTGCGGACTGTGATATCGAGGGTACCTGGAGGCATATCCTTCTTCGGTTTTGCTGCATCCCAGTACCACTTTGGCCAGTAGACAGGTGGCGGTTTGACAGGTTTGGGGTTTGGTGTCCGTTTGCGTTTAACTGCGCCCTCTTCACCCTCGGGTACCGTATTCCAGTCAAGTTGTGATAGCCAAGGGTCTTCCCGTGGGTTGGTCGCCTGTAAAGTTTCTTCTGCGAGTTTCAAGATCTTCTCCGCGACGTCTTGCGTTTTGACACCTCGGGAAATCTGTTCTACCAGGTCGGGATCATGGGATGAGACAATGCCACATTTCATCCACGCCAAGGCATGACGAGGGCAAAGGACTTGTGTGGCCCTCTGCTTGGTAGCAGTCTCGAAGCGGCAAACCTCTCCTGAGTCGTTGAGATAATGCCACTTTTCCTTGCCGCTATACCTGACGGGGAATCCATCATAAGAAAGCCTGAACAAGAGTGGAAGAATGCGCTCCAGGCTCTTCGAACTGAGAGCGCCAGAGCGAATATCCGAATACCATGAGGGTTGCCCAGGCAATGGCTGAGGTTGGTCCTCAGCAGAGATAGGGTTTGTAATGGTCTCCTGCAATACAAGTCAGCATTACGCAGGGCACAGTAGACCGGGTAGACGGACCTGTAGCTTAACGACTACCCCGCGAGACTTACCCGCCACTTTTGGAGTCCAGTCCAACTGGCTCAACCATGGATCTTCCTTCCATTTCTCTGGTTTTCCCATTAATTCTCGAGCTCCCTCGGCCAGCTCCTTGAGTTTCTGTTTGATGCCCTCTTCCATCTGTCTGTAAACACCTTCCGCCCTCTCCAGATACCGTTCCCACTCTTGATTTACAGTTAGGAAGCTTGAGCCCATTTCTAAAACGCCGGCAAACGATACTGGGTGAGGACAGGCTTGAAGAAAGGCGGGGAGGACGACCATGTACACGCGATGGGTGACGTCAACATCCGAGCAACAATAGTCGAGGTAGTCATGGATATTGTCCCGGATGTCTCGAGGCGTAGAGGTCATGAAATCACTCCTAATCTCCTTGTCCAACGAAATTCCGCAATGCAACTTCGCTACATCCCTGAGCGAATTTGCAGACGTGAGGTCTTCCCATCTCTTCTCTGCGGCGATGTCACTCTCTTCCACCATCAGTTCGTCTGCATTCTCTGGGAGCTGACTCATGCTCTCTAACATTTCTTCTCGAACACGCCGCATCTCTTCCCTTCTGACCGGGTCTGTTTCCTCCTTCTCCCGTTCATCGATCTGACGAATAAGGTCATACATGACCTCCATAGCCTCTTCCTGTTGCTCTAGTTGCTTCTCCTTCGATTTACGGTATTTCATCCATTCAGGCCGTTGATGCGAGGAAATCCCTGTAACGGCAACATGCAACGCCATAGTATCGAGAAAGCGAGTGGCCGTTCCTCCAACACTGTATTCCTCCAACACACGAGCCCGATCATACGAGACATTATGTCCAACCACAGTCCGTGACGCATTCGAATCCCCCAACGGGATCAATTGATCAGGATTGTCCGTCTCCTCTAGTAACCAAGGCGATATCCATGAATACCACGCATTAGGGGATGCCGCGCACGCCATAATAGCATACGGATGGTATTTTGGCATCGTTTCCACATCGAACGCGAGCATTGGTTCAGGTTGGCCGTCGTGTATTGGAAAATCCACGGGCTCGCTATAACTAGCTCCGTCAGGCACGTAGGTGTACTTTGTCCATCCACTTCGAACTTCCCAGTGTTCTGGCTTGGGGGGGAGTTGGGTAGAAGAAAAGGACTTGGCTTGTTGGAGCCATGGTTCTGCGGTGTGTGAGCCCAAGCGGTAGAAGTGTTCGTCAAGGTTGGCGCCTTGGAGGGGAGGGAGACGGAACCCCGTATCCGGGAGTAGGGAGCCTTGTGCAGGGTCAAGGTTGTGCATTTCTAAATGTTCTTTGGCGATTTGGACGTAGGCAGGTTCGGGGGTCGGGAAGGAGACATTGCGGAAGAGTTGAGAGTGTAATTGACGTGAGAGGAGTTGCACACCAACTTCATTTCTCTTGGCTATGCCGGAAGATAGCAAAAAGTAAAGGTCATAGTGTTAATACATGGTTTTGGCTGAACGTTAAGCATACTCACGTTTCTTTTGGGGCCTTTCGTTTGCTTCATGCTCTCTAGACACATATGTATACTCTTGTTCTAACTTTTGTCGCTGTGGAGTCGGCCTCGGGGAATAGGGCGGTCCTACAGGTTTTTGCTTGAAAATCTGCGCATCGAACGACGAGGTGCTAAAGTTTCTCGATATGTGTCTTGACGGTCTTGAAGAAAAGTTGGAAATGGGGCGAAACATCAGTCGCCCTAGCGGTAAGTTGAAGGGGCGGAACAAGGGAGGCTTGAGGTAGAATCAAGTGCAGAGATATTCCAGAGCCCTTTGCCACCCTTCAAAAGTGAACACAAGCCAAAATTGAGAGCCTTTGCGTTGGAAGAGGCGCCGTGGTAAAGAGCAGAGGAACAGAAAGGGGTAAAAACCATTTCAGGGGCGACGCGAGTATCGGAGGCGTCTTTCTCAGGGTCGCGTCTCATAAATGCATATACAGCCAAAACCTGAAATTTGAAACCATGTTTCCTCCAAAACAAAAAAGAAACCCATTCACAGGCAACTGTAAGAGGAAGTGTACCGCAACTCGAAGTCAATCCACGTTACCTGAGCTTCCGCAAGTTTCCAGACCAAACTGCCCGGGACAGGAGAAGTGTCGCGCTTGTTAGTGAGGTCACTCAGTTATTTGGTCCCTTGTCTTCTCACACAAAGCGACTGGAATCCCTATAGCCCTCTGCAAACCTTTCAGATGTCCCACTACCTCCAAAATCTCACAATCCTGTTATACATGGCGACGTTATCCAAACAACCGAATATCTGTGGTGCTCAGGCTCAAATTACATTAGTGTCCCAATATCAGTCGCCAATGCCAGGATACAATCCCAGACTCAGACCCGAGCAACCAGATGCCTGTCGTTAACGTGAGTCGCTGCCTCTCAATGCCTTCGTCCCACCTTCCTCGCTCGTTGCTACCCAAGCCGATATCTAACAACCAAAGAGACCGTATCTGAGAACCGGGCTGACATCCACGAATCCAAGAACAGCTCCCGACAATGAAACCACCATCCAATGACTGATGACCAGCGTGGAGAGCCACTGCCGCCAGGCGGCCCAGCAACTTACCGCCGTCGTGGACTTCACCGTCGACGAGCGAAGTAAGCCACCATCCAAACGGCCTCCAACAAACTTCTCCGGTAACCAGAAGACCTGCCTATCGTCCTGCGCAAACTTGACCATTGGCTAGAGGCGCCTTTTATGGCCCAACCTAATCTAGCTCGCAGCAGCGCCTCACCTCACGGTTAGAGATGAGCTCGTACGGTCCACGAGTGAATGAAGTGCTGTCGACAAGAAGGCCTTCCGACATGTAAACTCACTCGAGCTGAGTCTTCCACGCACGTCTATCGTGGATCGACGCCGTCAGATTGCATCCCAATTTGTAGACGTTGGCGGAATATGTTACATACCCTATATTTCCTCCTGCCCCCTTCTGTTACCAATTCTGCGTAGTCTCCTGTAGTATCTCCAAGTTCTCGCAGGACAAGAAAATGCGAGATGCAGGGTGCGTTCCCAATTGTACTGGGATAGATACGCAGAACACTTGTGGCAAATTAGTCCTTAAGGAAATGGAATACTTGACAGGATTTGATCCGCCCGCTTGGATAAAATCCGATCAAAAACGATGCTTCAGTGAATATCACGCTTAACTCTTCAGAACCCATAGAACGTACTCAGACTAGGAAGTAAATATTGCGAGAGCTAGATTCTCTAGTATGGTAGTGATAAATGTTACAAAGCCATTCTTGACAGAATGCCGTATCAAAATAAAGGTGCACTGCATAGATCTAGGGTGAAATCCAAAATAGGAGTAAAGTCCCGGGGGTCATTGTCGTGTGGGTGCGAGCGCGGAATGGGTAATTGGTCATCAAAGGCTGGGTCAGCATAAATTAGCATACAAGCTCGGGGGGTCAACACAATAGCCTGTAGTGTAGTTTTCGACAAAGGGCCGAAATCCGGGTGCAAAGGGAGAGAAGAGAGCCAGGAATGGCTAAAGAAAAGCCCTAGCCTGCAGCATCCAAATTCTCGCATATTCTCCGTTCTTCTTGATGAGTGTGTCGTGCGTGCCTTCTTCAATGATTGCCGAATCGTTCATAAAGCTGATCGCCGTGTTCTCGTCAGAAAAATTGGGCCGGGGATGGTGTCTGGTGACTTACAGGATTATATCCGCGTGCCTTGTCAAATTACCGAAACGGTGGGAAGAAAAGACCATTGTTTTGTTGCCCCTCAGGCGACGTAAGCGCTCAAACAAGTCTGAATTATATGATGAGCAGGAGGAATGTCCACTACTGGGAATTACTTACCATGTTCCGCAGTGGGATCGAGGCTTGCTGATGGTTCGTCAAAGAGAAGCAGGCCGATGCCGGAACCATCATTTTCTCTGTCCGCCACAACCGATCTCATAAAAGTTCTCGATCTGTGCAAGAGGGGTGAGGTCCAATATCTCGTCCAGGATGATGAATATGCTCACAAAGCGATTCGTTGGGCCTGGCCGCCAGACACTCCTCTTCCCGGTCCCCCTGCATTCTCCTCCATTGCATGCTTAACAGCTCCATAGTCCACCACCCGCCCAAAGATGCTGGATCACATTGATTGAATAAGGGTAAAAGTATGAAGAGAGGACTACACAGACCTTGTCGTCCCCTCCGGCAGCCCGGAGTAGTAATCCTTGACTGGTCGTTCCAGGTAGGTCTGATACTGTTCTGGCAGCTTTTCGATAAAGGTGTTCGCGCCTCCCAATCGGGCTGCTTCTTGAACGTACTCCATGTTAGTCGCCTGAGGTGAAGCGGGTGCCCCCAAGCCAATGTTGTCAGCAATCTGGGGTTCGTTCAGTCTTGCGAGCCACGATCAGGGGGGAGAGGCGGCCTACAGATAAGGGGAAGTGGGTATAGTCTTGGAAAAGAACGGACGTTGCTCGTCTAAGGTCGTCTAGGCGTAGTCGTCGGATGTCACGGCCATCTATGAGAATTTCTCCTTCGACAGGATCGTATAGGCGGGCAATCAGCTTAAGTATCGTGCTCTTCCCGCTACCGTTAGCCCCAACGATGACCTGAAAGCAAAATTTGTTATGATGCTACACCCTTAATGACAAGTGATTTAACATACGCATAACTGGCCCTTTTCAATTTTAAAGGAAACGCGCCTGAGGGCCCATTCATCACAGCCCGGATATTTGAAGCTGACATTTCTATTCGAAAAGCGTAAGCGCATGACGCCTGACAGAGTAGAGACCAGCCTACCTGAACTCGATGCTCATGCCTGACCTGAGGCTTTCGGTGTCTTCGGGGAAAGGTTCATTTCCGTCTTTGATTTGATTCTGTATTTCGGTGACCTCGTATAATCGCCGAACCGTCAAGAGCTTGTCAGCGAAGGAGTCTGTCTCCGAGAAGAGACTCCACAAGGTAAAAGTGAAAGACTGGGTTGTTTGCGTGATTAAATTCAGGGAGGCTAAGGAAATTGGAATGGATGCGGGATATTGGATCGCACGAAGAGTGAAAACTATCTTTCGCACAATGAGCGTGACAGATGGGTGAGAACGACAAGTTGACACACTTGGGGAAGTTCCTTGAATGGGTCTTGCAGAAGACTTACAATCCCCAAACGGGCTTGGATCCTGTTCGTGGCAGCCGCTACCCAGAAATCGCCGGCACGATCCTTGATACGTTCAACGCCAAGCTTGTACTCTGTTCCAGCCCAGTGAGGCCCATGTTTTGATAGACATCGAAGTGACTTACGTTGAAGGAGGTATGGCCACATGCCACCTGCAGTAATTTCCTTCCGATGTTCGGGAGCATGAACAGTGCGTTTCAGTCCTTCATTACGGATATAATCGGGGTCTCGAGTTGTTGCAGCCCATACTAAAAAACGTAAGTCAGTAAGCTAAGAATATGGATCGAGCGGTAATTTACCTCCTCTATGGAAGAAAGGCTCCCGAATGGCGCTTCGTTGGAACAGTGCTTCGGAGAAACTGAGCAAAGCCAACAAGGGACCATCCCTCTGGCCTTTGAGAACACGAATGAGGACAGATAATTGAGAGACCAGTTGTATCACAGTCGTCATGAGATGGAAAATCATTGTTACTGTATCCCATGCAATGCTGGACCGAGAATTCGGCGGAAAGGAGGATTCTAACTGTTGCTGAACTTTTGGATCATCGAAGGTTGGGAGGTCAAGCCGAGCCATAGCGTGGAACATATGGACTGAATAGTGCTGTTTGATACGAACATTGAGGGGTACAGCGAGACGCTGCTTTGTATACCGCAGCACGCGAGTAACGAGGGAGCAGAGAAAGCGACCGGTTGCGACCTGAAAGAGAAGAGACCTATCCACTGTTCGATGTTCGACGGCCGTTTGGACCTGATGGCAAGTTAGAGGTTGGCCGACTTTGTATACTTAAACTCACGATGTGGAGGAGTTGCCCCGAGTACCTGTATTCACCCGTAAGCCTATTATGGAAAACGCGAAACTCGGTGGGACCGACCACAGAGAGAGAGCAGGAAGAAGGGAAGCAACAAGCTCTATGACGAGGTATGCAAACAATAGGATATTGCATTCGCGTATTGAAGCAACATCAACGATCATTCGCCAGACATAAGGAATATTTTCAACGATGTCATAGACGGGCTGAAAAGTGGGCCAACCAATAGGGCCGAGACGGGGCGTGATTTCTTCATAGAGGTCCCAGACGCCGATGCGGGAGTGCTTGACGCGAGACCTGTCCTCTGTGTCGAAAGTTCCCTTGCGCATTGAACGTCTTCTGTGATGCTTGGGCATATTGGGGGAGGGAGGTACTCTGACCTCAAGAGCTTAAGAACTCGCCGATCGACACGTTCTGTCGCCCACTCATGTCCAGTCACGCGTTTATGACGTCATCACCATCACCTCCCTTCACCTCCCCGCCCTCAGCATGTGATCTCGGACTTCATTTGTCGTCCTCCACGAGCCTTCTTCAAGCTTTTAACTTGTTCGGTCGTTATACTCAACCGCCACTCTCGTCCCGGTAATGTATTATTTAGCATAAGCATTACACGTAAATATTGCACCATATGGTCATCTAAAACCCTGCTCGGCACGCATTCCGCTCTCAATCCATGTTTCGTCCATCCCAACACTCCAAGACCACAGCTGTTTACACCTCATATCTTGCGCCTCGTGCTATAAGGACCCATCGCCCTGCTTTCATCTTACCCCCGCTTTCGTCATTGAAAAATTCCCTCCGTCCGCATGGCCGCCTGATTGCTCGTCAACTCCTCTCCACCTTCAGTTCTCTGAAACACCCGAAGCTATCTTTCTGCAGCCAACGTCAACCGGTTCCACTGCGAAGATCTTTGCCCTCATGGGCCCTTTTTTGGAATGTTTCTCGGTTGCTCTCCAATCTCCGCGGTACGGCGATTGAAGACGCGGGGACGCCGCTGGATACACAAGAAGCTTCGTGGCCCGAAACAGAAGCTCGCCATGGACCCCAGCCCATATTGACTGAGGAGCCTTATATAAGCCCCGTGTCAAGTTCCAGCCGGGTCCGAACGCGGGGAAAGCGGGGAAAGCGAGGAAACAGATCAGCCTTCTTGCGGGGCAGATTAGCTTTACAGCCAGTTGTGGACCCTTTCACCGCCCAACACCAGATGTGTGCATGCCGTCCAGACGTTAAAATGAGTCACTCTTACCTCCTACCACTTCGAGGTATCTCTGCACGGTATTTCTACCATGACTACCGGAAAATGAGTGAGGATCGTGTGCCTGTTTTCGCTGCCTACAGGCCCATTTCACTTGGTGTCCACGGACGCGGGAAACGGATGAAAGCTTGTCAATACAATCAGCCATGATGATTGATCTTTCTGACTTGGGGCCTGGGGTTTAACGCATCATCTTGGTCTTGGCAACCAACCTCTCCAGACATTTTCCGAGGTTCATTCATTCCCATTCGATCTTCAGACTCCGGCTAGGGTCCAACGATAATCAATTATGACGCTCAATCCGTACAGCTGTTACTGCCTAATCCGACTTTGGGTTAATAGAGCGCATTTCCCCAGGCATTCCGTGCTTTCGATAGTGTACCATCGGTTATTTCGCGGCAAAAGCTGTTCTTTAACTAACATCATCTGGTGAATCGCAGCCGCTTCTGCATTGACATCTACTTGCATCGGGTCTTCTGACCTCTTGGTGGTGGTACCTCATGCTACTCAACACTAGATCCCAAACGGCCCGGCGGATGTCATACACGGCCCCGCGCCTTCAGCAGGAACACCCGTTTGCCCATGATTTTCCTAGGATATCTGAACGCGTACGAGTATATAAGTCGTACGGATGACATATGACGTTCGTCGTCTCCAGATATCTCATCTTCAAAATGTTCAAACTCGCTTGCGCTGTTGCTCTGGCTCTCTTAGGTCTCGTTTCTCGCGTCGAGGCTCACGGTTACGTCCAGGAAGTCACCTTAGGCTCCACCAAATACACAGGCTACCTCCCTTACTCTGACCCGTATGATTATCGCTTTTTATTCTGTCTATTTGCTGTGATAACCTTGTGCCGCAGATACTATAACCCTCCCCCCCAGCGTATCATCCGTAAGATTCCCGGAAATGGCCCCGTTGAGGATCTCTCCCTTATTGAGTATGTCCAACCGCGTGAATTCGATCGCAATGAAACACTCATACGCGTCCCAGCGTCCAATGCAATGGTTGGTCTGCCGGTGGTTCCCAATACGTCGGTTCTGCTCCCGCACCCATCTACGGCACTGTCGCCGCTGGTTCCCAGGTCAAGTTGAACTGGACCACCTGGCCTGATAGCCACAAGGGGCCCATGATCACCTACATGGCTCGTGCTCCCTCTGACATCACCAAATGGAACCCTGGAAACTCGTAAGTGGTCGATATTTCGCAACCCCTCAAGCGTACTTAACCTGTAATCGCATAACACAGCGCTGTATGGTTCAAGGTCCACGAGATTGGCAAGGATTCCTCTGGCAGATGGGCTGCGACCGACATCCTCTATGCAAACAATCACATTTACACGTTCACCATCCCCAGGAACTTGAAGCCCGGCCAATATATTATCCGTCACGAAATGTGAGTCCTCTTTGCCAGCCGTAGCGGGGAGAGGTCCAAATACGCTCGATAGCATCGCGCTTCACTCTGCCTATTCGTACCCTGGGGCTCAGGTCTACCCCAGCTGCATCCAGGTTCAGGTTACCGGCTCTGGATCTGCTTCGCCTACATCCTTCGTCTCCTTCCCTGGTGCCTACACTGCCTCTACCCCGGGAATTGTCTACGATGTTTATACTAGTGAGTTTTCACTCAAAATTCTTAATGTCGAACAAACTTATGACATGCTCTTTGCTACAGACACTGGCGTAAGTTATTTTCTTGGTGGTACCCAGAATATGACCCTACTCACGTGCTTAAATGCCAGTCTTACCCCATCCCTGGACCCCCTGTGTATGTTTCTGATGATATTACTTCGGGTGATCACGCACTGACGTAGTCTTTTTTAGCTGGACCGGTGGAAACTAAGAAGCCAATTGGTTCTTTTCTATCTTTTGGTAAGAAGACCTTACGACGGACTCTACGATAGGATACGGATCGTCTATGTTTATGCTTTGAAACGAATGAAACTTGTATGTACTTTTAAGGCTTTGTCGTGATACTTTACAATGAATTTTCTGTGTGTTGTCTGTCTCTTTTGTCACGGAGTTATATTTTAGATGTTCGCGAACTTCGAAACTTGGATAACTCCATGCTACCTGTACACAAAGCTTACATATCAAAGCAAATACATGACGAGTAAGGAAAACGGATGTCTCGCGCGGTAAGAGCTCGAGCGTTATCTTGGATTAGAGCTTGGCATGCTGAAGAACATATTGAGAGGCCTTCTTGGACTTGACCTTGTCCACATCGGCCATGGAGATCGGTTTGCATTCACAAGCGTGATTGTAGCCCAACCTGTTCAAACAGACACCGGTCAGTATCATACTCGGAAGCGAAAAGCAAAATAAGTTTTCAGGGTGCAAAAGTGGGCGAGACAAGAGGGACACAGGGTCCAGCAGAATAGAGCGGCAGACAAAGAGAAAAACGGAAGCAAAATAACGATGGGTCGGGGATGCGCCACCGTGGAACCAACGAGAGGATCGGAGCAAAAGGAAAACCGCAGCTCAGACTTTGGGCATGACACTCACCTTGTCCTACCATCAGGTCCACCAGGCTTGTAGAATTCGGGTCGACGCAATAACGAAACAACAACGGCACCTCCAAGTCCGACGTTATGTACTAAACCGTATTTTCCTCGCGGATCGGGGGTGTCGAAGAGACCAGGGGCTTGCATCGGTCCGGCCCAGTTACGGAGCTGCATCATGATGTAGAAGTGCATGCCGAGACCTGTTGCGCCCAACGGATGACCTTTGGCTTCGAGGCCACCGCTGGGGTTGACGACATACTTGCCGCCATACTGGATAATCGTGTTAACAAGTCGTAAAGCGATTGCAGTAAAAAAGGGACAACGTACGGTGTTGTCTCCCCGTTCGACCAATTTGCACGCTTCATCTTCTTTGCAGAGACCAAGAGCGGGATACGTAATCAACTACTCACAATACGTCAGCCATATGATTTACATGCAAGAATGCGAAGAGGTTGACGTACCTCGTTGGCAGCGAAGCAGTCATGCAATTCGACAACACCAACTTGATCTCTACCCTCACCAGGACCGAATCCAGCATCCTTGAATACCTTGTCTGCACAAGCCTTGGTCATACCATAACCAACGACTTCCATAGGGCTACGGCTCTCGAAAGTACCAGGGCCGTCGGTTGTCAAGTGCGTAGCGACAATCTCAATGGCTTGGTTCTCGAGCCCGTATTTGTGAACGAACTCCTCCGAGGCGACAACGCATGCTGCGGCACCGTCCTATAATGGGGATTAGGGATGTGTAACTGGTGGGTGCAAGGAGGTGGGTGGGAGGCGTACGGATGTTGGGCTGCACATGAATTTGGTAAGCTGCCCAGTAATCTTGGGAGCAGCCTTGACCTGCTCAACGCTCCAACCGTCGCGGAATTGCGAATAGGGGTTGTTAACAGAGTGCTTGTGGTTCTTGGATGCTACATGACTTCAGTTGCAATGTCCCACTCAGAAGTTTCAACCAACTCTCACCGATCATAGCCAGGTGGTCTACACCGCCACCATACTTCTTGAAATATTCTTTTGCACCATTATCGAACATCCTGGGAGCGCCCGGTCCATGGTTCTCACCAAAATCTTCCTCGAGTTCGAAAGAGCGTTGGCCAATAAGGAGAGTTGGAGAGGGTCGGTCGGGGAAGTTGGTACCGAGACTGCCAGGCTTCATGCGCTCGAATCCGAGAGCGAGAGCACATTCGACCTGACCGTACTTGACGGCATTGTTGGCTTGGAAAAGCGCAGCAGAGCCGGTTGAACAGTTGTTGTTAACGTTGACAATAGGGATGTGGGTCAGGCCGAGGTTGTAGAGTGAACGCTGATTGGGGTGTTAAGGTGATGCTGTGAGGAGATACAAGTGGCAAGGCGTACCTGTCCAGCTGTAGAGTCGCCGTAGCAGTAGCCGACGAATGCAGTTTCAATCTCGTCGTAGGTGATACCTGTTAAGGTTCGCTAATGAATTGTTTGGTTGTCTATCTAGAGTTCTTTGACGCACCGGCGTCTAGTAAGGCTTTAGTAGCAGCCTCTAGACCCATCTATACACGCCATAAGTGCCAAATACCCCCGATATTGAACGGAAAACGTACATCCTCAGTCGTTCTCTTCCCCCTCGGCTATAGATAACTTGTGAATAAATTCTGCGCGTTCTGAGCACTCAACTCACCTTGATGAATGCCGTACACCCACCACCAATCAGAAATGTCCTTCGTCCGTTAGCCATACTGTAATCTCGGATGTGGGGAGGACAGGAGAGAATGCGGGGTAGTAACAAGGATGCGTGTGTGCTTGCTGATAATTGTGGGACACCATCCGGCTAGTCGGATGTGTATTGTTCCGGATGTACCATGACCTCTATCATTTGATATTTTACTTTTTTTTTTTACTCTCACTTGGAAATCATGTTCAACCCCTAAGATCTCACTCTGAGTAAGCTCTGGGAATAGTTATTCACTGAACAGATACTCTATCAGGGCTTGTACGACGGTCACATTGACACTATTTCCAATTAACCTATATCGCGATCGGACTGTGACAACTTTGGTATCTGGCCATTTGAACTTGGGGGGCTCGGCAGAATCGGTGCGAGGGTTGAAGCCAAAGATCCTGAGGAGTTCATCTGGAGAGAAATACCGCAATCGAAGAGGGTCCAAGATCCTCACTGCGTCTGGGCCTCCTGAACGAGCAGCGGCGAATTCGTTGAACACAGTCGTGGTCTAGCCCGAGAAGTCAGCGGAAAAGGCGCAGGTCAGGTACGAGGAGAAGAATCGTACATCGAGATCTTCATTCATCTGTATAATCGATCCAGCTCCCTGCACCAACTGGGTGTATCCTGGCGGAGAGTGAGTGAAATTGTCGAGCAGACTACTTGGAATAGGACGGGATTCACCTCTAGTAAAGCAGCAAGATCGTCGGGAAGATGGGTATATTACGTCGAAGAGACGGCCCCACTTGTAGAGAACCTTGTCGGGTATTGAATAATCAGACATTTCGTCGGGATTGTCGAGATAAGAACTGAGGCTGGGAATATGCACGTCGGGTTCCGATGAATCGTCGAAACGATCGTCAACCCAATCTTTGCCTTGTCCAGGAACATGCCTCCAGACGCGGTCAATGTCTTCGCCGGCGGCATGAGCAAACTGCAGAGGCTTTTTCTTGGCGAGAAAGTAGTATCTCAATCGTGAGTTGGGGACGCCAAACTGCAGCGGGGTCAAGAGGAGCTCGAGGGTGTTGTATCCAAGTGACCGCATGGCCGATACAAGGGTCTGTCGAGTGATTGAAGTCTTGCCAGCGAAGAGCGAGAACTCAGATGATGTCGAGCGAGAAAGGGACGATGTGAAGCACCTCGAAACCAGCGACGTTCTCCACCAAGAGTCTGGATGGCAGCGCATTCATTTCCGCTAGCTTTGGCAGGACCTCCTGGATGAGATATAGGAAGGATCGGGCACGGGGATCAGCTGCGCCCTTTGCGTTTGGGTTGAGAACCGTGTAGGGCTGGCACGCGGGGGACAGAAGCCAGAGATCCGCATTGTATGCAGCCAGTTGCTCTGCTGAGAGCCTGGAGATGTCAACCTGAGAAGTGGACGGGTATCAGCGCATTGCAAGGGAGGCGGAAGACCGGAAAACCTTTTTTATGATTTTGGGTGGGTGATTGATGCGATAGACTTGACAGGCCGCCGGATCCCAGTCAAAAGCCTGGGCAACGGTACCATTAACGGTGCTGCGCTGGAGAGCGAGGTGCAGACCGCCTAGGACGACATATTAGACAATGTATTCATTTTCTATTGAATGCGGACCTATTCCGGCGTAGAACTCGAGGGCACGAGCAGGCATTGGGGATGTCGTTGACCTATTTCGACGCAGACGACAAGAAAACCAATTAAAGCTTACGTAAACATTGGTGGTTGGACATTCATTCATTGAGTTGTGTCTTCGAGGCTCACTCCCTCCTGTCCCCATATCCCTCTCCTTTCCACATCTCGTTTCCCAGTTTTCTGCCCGTTGCGACACCCCAGCGTCGTTTATTCCCTCTTTTTACCCTTTTCTTAACGTCAGTCAAGGTCGTCTTATGTCCACAACAGCCGCCCAGGGTCATCCCGAATCTGAGAGCGCAACCAATTTGCCTCCCAATCAAGCCCTTTCCATTCCTTCCCAAACCCTTCCACCTCCACAAACATATCTCCCTCCTCCCCTGCCCCCTCCCTCTGAGCTTCAACCTTCCCCTGAACAACCTTTACCTCTTCCTGATATGACCTCATCGTCTTCCGTCTCACGGTATGCACGGTCCTCATTCATTCGCTTAATTCCCTTTCTCATCCGGCTTCAACCACCACCCTTCGCCTCAATATAGGATGGACCAACCCGAAGGCCTGCAACCTGCTTTCCATGCCAGGTCTTACAGCCACCTTCCCACTCCCCAAAGGTCAGCGCAAACTCCATTCACCAGGACCCCGTTTTGTTTTTCGCTTCTGGCACAATTTGGCGCTCATATATCCCAACTTTTTGCATGACAGTCCGAACAATATTGCTCGTTACGTCGGAGACCCCCCTCATACACCCCAATCTCCTCTTCCTAATGCGTATGTGATCAAGACTTCCCAATCCAACATCATTCCAACTTTTTTCTCAGACCACAACCCGCCGGTGCATCGACCACGTCTTCCTCTTATCAGCGACTGGTGGTCCAAAACAGGTGGGAAAAACCACAGTTGGACCTCTGACCATACACTCATTCGCCGTCGCAGGCCCCTTGAGGACACGCCCACTAGAAGCCATGGGTCAAAGCAATGTGCAACGCCGGAGTCGAGGTCTGTGAATCACCCAATTTATCGCCATTGAATTCTCAAAGCTGGCATTGGATAGCCCTTCCTACGGCTCCCGTACAACACCACCGCGCACTGGGTTTTCAGCCTCACATTCCACTCGGTATGCTCCTTTTGTATTCGACGCTTGGACCATTCAATCCAATCACCAACCGCTTTTCTTCCTTCCATAGCCCCAACCCTAATGACCTCGGCGCACTCACTCCTAAGCACGCCCAGCCCTCGTACGCAAGATGCCTTCCATTCTGACTCCCAGTTATTATCTAATATACGCACTTCTTCTAGCATCACCCACGAGCTCGCTATGTTGAACGCTTCCCCCCTGGCGCCTTCGCCACACATATCTTCACCAGTTTCTGCACCTTCTGAACACCCCTCTCGTCTCTCGTCTCCTTTCGTTACCAAGCTCTCCATGGTGGAACGAAATGCAAAGAGAAAACAAACCCATTCAGCACCTCCAAGTCCTGTGCCTATGGAGGTCGACGACGTTTTCTCTAGTCCCCCCTCTGCGGGCTCCCGGCTTGTTCGTCACCATCAGGACAGAATAAACAAGTCTGCCTCTCCCATTTCATCTCCTTCTCAGCCGTCGACCTCGACAACAACCATCACATCTGGCGGCGAGATCGAAAGGATCAGACAGGCCTTAATCGAGGACCACCTCGCGCAGATTCGGGAAGCAGAGACCCGCAGACCTGATTACCTCAAACGCAGTAAACGACCGCTTTCCGACGTCGATTCGACTATGTTTGCGGACGATAGGGAGCGAGATCGTGGTATTACAGTTGGCATCACGGAGAGTCCTAACAAGGGAAGACGGCTTAAACTGTTCCAAGAGACTTCAGAAGAGAGTTTTGAGGAGAGTTTGATGGCCGGCGGTTATGGTCGATATGTGAGTCACCCAGTGGATCTTGGATTTCATATGAGTGTGTTTTAAATCAGATACTTATAGCGGACGAATGACTGGGTTCGCCAGCCTCAACCACTATCTTTCTTCGGGTCGCACGCCTCCGGTACGCCGAACGTCGCTGAGGTTCTCGTCGAGCATGTGGAAGAAGCTCCGCCGACAGAAAGGGAACTTAAAAAGCGAAAGCGGCTGGAAGCATTCCGTTCGAGCAACAAGCCTAGACCCAAACTCACACCTGTGGACCTAGCGGGCAAAGGTCGCGTCTTGTTGGAGCTGCCCAATGAAGACCGGTCATCAGTTCCAGCAACGCCGGAATCTAGCCCTTCAAAGAAACGTGGTGGAGGCGGCAAGCGCAAGCGAAAGAGTGCCGATCTCACAGGTGGAAAAGACAAGCCATCGCATGCTGCCGAGGAGCTCGAAGGCCCAAATTGGCCGGATGATGAATTCCCTTGGAGACTTCGGAAGGAAGAACGTACTGAGGCCGAGAAAGCGTTGGAGGATGAGCGGTTGAAGTGGATTGAGAAATATTTGGACCGGGATACAGATGAAGAGGAGGACGGCGAGGAGGGTTTCAGGGGCCCTGGCGTGGAGGATGACGAAGAAATTCTTCCTTCAGCAAAGTGGGGTCTTGTTTACGAGGACGAGGCGGATAGGCCTGTGCCTGTGAGAATGGGACGCGGCAAAATGGTCCCGTTGCTTGCTCATCCAGACGACCCTCGGAGAGCATACGCCAAGAAAAAGAGTGTGTTCCCTAGTGATCCGGCGGATGCTCGAGCTGCTCTGTTGGCAAAGAAGAGTGTTCGGGCACTTGCATATCGCAATCAACGGAGGCGACGTGAGAAGGCTAGCGAGGATGATATGGATGCTGTGATCTGTATCTGTAATGGAAAGGATGATGGCAGAGAGCTTGTTCAATGTGATGGATGTCAGACCTGGTACCATTTGGAGTGTATTGGGATTCACAGTATCACAGAGTTGGGGCGAGAGGAAGATGCCTGGTTCTGTCGGAGTTGCATGACGAGAGTGAGGTCTCCATCACCAGAGCGAGAACCTCTGCTTGTCGCCCACCGAGAACCAACATTCGTACCCACCGATGACGCGCCTCGTGTCCAACGAACTCAAGATCCGACGCTTTATCAACCTCTCCACAACTCACCTCTATGGAACCCTCCAAGGGTGCCAAAGACTCCGACGAGAGGAGGAAGATACTCAGATCTCGATGTGTCGTCGTCTTCTGATTCATCAAAATTACCATCAACTCCACAAAACTCGCTACATGACATCAGATTATACAACACACCTGCTCCGTTCGAGTACCATCCCAACGATGATCCGCCCTTTGATCCAAATACAACCCCTTCGAGAGGCCTCAAGTTTGGAGCGTTTGCGACGCCGAAGTCAAACCCGTGGTCAATCCGGACTGGTGGTTTGTTCCACACACCTTCGAGGCACCACAGTCGAAGTTCTTTTGGTCGAAGCTTCGGCAGCCTGGACGAGATGGGTGGATCTTTTGGAGCCTTTGACGGATTAACTCGATACCCCAACGTAGAAGATTCACCTATAAGAAGAAATGTTGGGGGAGATGGATCTAAAGCGAAGAAAGCCTTGGCGTCGCCTTTGCTCTCAAAACCTTTGGCGCCGCTACGACCTGCTCCCGAAGAGTCGCCTGTGGTGAGATTCCAGCCACAACGCGATGCCGCGAGGCTTCCCGGTGTTACAGGTCCGTTGTCTCGAGATGACAGTGCGTATATGGGCTGAGAAGGGGATGATCGTGCTGATCTCGACTCGTCGGTAGATAAACACTGGACCGATAGACGGGAGGTTGAGCAGCGGAAATGAATGGACTGATAGATTTGCAATTGATTAGCCCCTTTTAATGGATTATTCACCCACATGTTTTTCGTTTTTCTTCCGATTTGTGACTGAGTTCCTGGTGATTTATGCGCTTTTGTATGCATATGATTGAATAGGTTCTAGTAGTAGTACTTTGCGTAAAGCGGTAGTATGTTCTTCTCCGCCATACCTAGTAAAAGAATAAATAGCTGTCTTAGTCCCGCGATGGACTGTACGCTCACCTCTCACACTCATTTAGGCGGTGGATACCAAGATTCGAGCGAAGATAGTGAGGATGAGGAGACACGTCGCGTGACGTTACTCGACGCGTCTTGGAACGATGTCGTGTGACCGCCTTTCCGACCTCTTGTCCGTCCGTGTGTCCGTCCCTGATGAGTAAAGTCCATCTATCAGACGCTGATCGCCTACGGCTGGCAGTTGTATGTGTTTGCCTCAATTTCACAAGTGTGTCTGCCTAACTTTCATAATTTCAGGCAATTGCAATTCTCAGGTCCAAACCGAAGGATGTTTCTATCTCATGTATGCGTCGACTCTCACGTACGGGCTCAACAATAATTCGATTGACTTGCTTAGCATATATCCTTGATTTGCGCGCGAGGCTCCCCCCGTCTGAACCTGCCCCTCCAACCGCAGATTATTGCTGGAAAACATATGCCCTGAAACTAGAACGCGATCTCGAGCAACTTCAAGAAAAGTACGATGCACAGGAAACAAGCGAGTTCATTCTCTTTAGCGAGCCCAAGCGATTTCATTTCGCTCACCGACTGTTCTAAGAACTACTCGCTCTGAGTGATGACCTCGCTACGAGAATAACCTCGAGTGTCGCTTCGGCAAACCCGCAGAGGGGCACGGATATCTTCCCCGCAAACACCAGCAAAAAGAAAGCCAAGACAAAAAAAAACCCAGGTAGCAATGACGTCACGACCGCGCCCAAGCAACGTCCACGCCTTGATCCTCAGAGCATATTTCAAGGGCTGTATGATCGTAAGCGACGTTGGATCTTGTACTACATCCCGTACAAAGCAGTCGCTGACATCATGAGTTTGTGTTGCAGAAACAAATGTTGAAATTCCGCGGAACAGTGAACTCCTGCTTGCGCTATATGCGTTTGATAAAGCGGCCACCGATAACGGGAATGGATCTACTCTGCTTCACGCCACATTGCGTACTCTCCGTGTTATCTCTCGCGTGCTAGAGCCTGCACTGGGGCATCCCACCGCGAAAACGGCTAACCATGTCATATTTTCTGCTCTTGGGACAGTTCTACATCACGTTGTCAGGGGCTCGCTTTCCTCCATAGGTATCCGGCAAGGAATGATGACCGTACTGGTCTTTCAGCTCTCGGATGCCGACAAGATATTTGACTGCTTAATTGAAAACATATTTAGACCAATCATTCGGGCGTTCAGGCGAATAACACAAGCCTTTATCTCGGATTTGCTAGGCGATCCACCGCGCACGAATGATATATCCGAAAATCGGGGAACAGAGAAATCCCCGCAGCACCCACCTGTCATTGATTGTCGCCCGGACCTTTTGCGATTGTTCCAAACGCTTGTTGAAAGCCTATGTTTGGCTTCTTCAGTGCATGACCCTGTTCACAGAAGCGACAACCAGGACCCTCCGTCAAACTCCCGATGGGCTGTCAGCCTATCTAGTCTCAAGGCCTCATTGATTTTGGAAGTCGTTCACGAGCTTGAAAGAAACCTTTTCACGGTACCATGTGACGCAGGCTCTGGGGCCAATGGTCCCGACACTGAACCTGACCATGGCAGAAGTGATGAATCAAGGGTCTTGGATTCGACGGTGCCTGATTCTGCCAACCTTCACACGAGCATGGAGCGTCTTGTTGCGAAGGACACCTTGTGGTACTTGTGCAGCCTAATGCACATTCTCGCTGATCTACCCATACCCGAAGGTCTCAAGTCATCTTCCGGTGCCATGTCAGTAGCGGGCTCTTCTTCCGCACCGACACCTTCGCTAGAAGTCGAAGTTACGACGCACGGAAATGGAACTCTACTTCTGGAACTCTTGCACGACGCTATTCTTTCTGCGCTCTACAACCTTGTTCTGAAGTGTCAACCAACCATCAATCAACCCCAAAAGGATCAGGATCGAACACCAGATAAGCGCTCCCATTACCCAACCAGAGAGCCAATAGCAAACGACCGCTACACCCTTAGCACCATACGAAGTACCGATGATCATGACCCCAAGGCAACATCCGACTCGCAGCCAATAATAGGGAGGGACAAAGTGGGCGCTCTCAAAGCGGGAGTTACTTTGACCAATGGTACCGGGGGCCCTGTAGAGGACTCTCAAGCCCAGGGTCAATCTCTTACTGTAAATGACACAGAATCCGAGGTCGGAGACCCTAGTGGTCCCAACCTACGTACCCTGCTTGATAGCCACGGGCCCCCTACGTTGACCGGCGGTGCACACTGTGACACAGACCATCAAGCCTGCGATGTGGCCAATCAGGGTGAACCGTGTGAGGTCATTGGTTTAGGACACCGAGCTTTATCTGAAAATACACCTGAACTCGGGGTGTATTCATCTGATGTGGCGGGGGCCGCGACGGAATGTTTGATTGATGAAGCGGGCTTTACAATGCTACTGGGTGTCGTCGAACGGTATATCCTGGACCCCGAGTACATAAGATAGTAGCTTTCTTCTATCTGGGTGTTCGCAAAAATGGATTCTATATCACCCAGATCCGCTGAACGCGACAACTTGATGATCCAAAGCTTGATACTTGATAGATATCGCATTTTCGGAATGGCGTTTATGGGTATTTGAAGCTGCGGTCAGTTATGTGGGTTGGGCGCTGATGACGATATTGAAGGGGTTTCTGGGAATTCGGTGCCCCAGTAGAGTTTGACAGCCGATCAACCTGGAACGCTCACCCCATAATGAAGTTGAATAAATATCTCTGCCTGCACATTGTCATTCTCATCCAACCCAGACACCAGGAATGGTGCTACTCTAGCAGACACGCTTCGGAAAAGAAGCTCACCCTCACATCATTCGAACCACCCTTGCAGGAGCCCTAGAAAACATAAGGAATAACGGAAATCCTTATGTCAAAGATGACACAGAGATTAAGTGAAGGATTAATTGAACCGTATGCTGAGTGTTTAAAGATAGTCCATGATTGGCAGCGTGTGAGATGTCGTCACCGCGGCATGATCCAACCATTGAAACATCTTCTACTGTTCTCCAAAGTAACTCACGGCATCACTCAGCTTCTCCTTTGAGAAGAAAGGGCGAAGTCCGGACATCAAACACGAGGCATCAACGCTCCCAACCGCATTCGTTACTCTCAGCACAAGTGCTTTGCGCCCCCGCTGCAGTGGTTGGTGCGGTGGTTGTTGGGGCTACCAGACTTGCAGCGTGCAAAGCAAGGAGCCCACAGAGAGCAACTTGCCTCGAGGCAGATTTTGATGTCATACTCCTGGGCCCATGTTCTGTATCTGTGACATGCAGCCATATCAGCCAATTGGTTTCGAGTGTATCTCTGACTCCTGCCAGAACTCTATCCGCTGAATCTTCGTGGACAGACACGAGGCAGGGGGGGAAAGCCTTGAAGAGACTTTTTAGTGAACGCGTCAACTGGTGTGGCTGTATGTTTCTTTACGGTGGCTTTCCGGAGCACGCTGTATCTTATCCTTCACCGGTACGCAGCTCCAGCTTCCTTTTTTTTGCTTCCCTTCTTCTGCTCCTTGTTTCTCAACCCGTCTCGAGCCTTCAAGATTAGTCTTAGCCTTCTGCCTCACGGCCGCCGCTTCCCGAACAGCGCGGGGGGTAGGTTTCAGGGTGCTCGATGGGAAATAGACTCGGGATGATGGAAGTGCGTATGTGGTATGTTGCGTTATTGTTGGCTTCGAGTTGGGGTCTATGGGTCGCTCCTACTAGATCAGGATAGACTAGGTTGGACTGAAGGAGGTTGAACATTTAAGTACTCGTCTCTTTTGCTTGTTTCGTGACCCCCGCTCAAGGCCGGGTCGTAGGCGCGACGGCGAGGAATCACCTTGACCGATTTCCCCCCACATACACCCTAGGGATGTTAAGAAGGTGGTAAGAATAGTTCCTATCATTCGGATTTATTTTTCTTTTTTTTTTCCCTGCGCTTTTTTGGTTTAAAGGGTTCGAATTCGAATTCGAAGGGGAACCCAAGATCGGGGGGATAGAATGTGCGGTATTATTTATTTTTATCGACAGTGGATTAGTTGTTGGGTGGAGTGGCCCAGGCAGTATTGCGAGAGCCCCTTATGGTATAGCCGTCCACCACGGTTGGCATTGCTGTGTAAATTCCAATAGCTTTGACTCAGAGGACGCATGGTCAATACCTCCGCTCTGCTATTGAATTACCGCTTGTAGGAGTAGGTGCTTTGTCACAGGGGCCGGGCGAGGTCTCGAACGATACCGCCTCCTTAGACTTGCAAGGTGTTTGCACGCGGTTTCAGTAGAACAACACAATTTGAGATGGTGTCCTGATCCGGGCATAGGTAGGTGTTGTATCAACCTAAGGGGCGTAGCACTGCAGCCGTCACTACTGTATGTGTTTCGAAAGTTGTTCCTCACCACATACTCTATCACATCTACCACCCACGTTGTGCTACGCTTCAGCATCTCTTTGTAACCGAAAAGCCAATACAACGTGTTCTGGCTGTATCTTTGTCTGATATCACGGCGAGGCAAGGGAGGACCCCTCACCCTGTCGTGTGATATCGTCAGTATATTACTTACGGATTTGCATGGGGGAGCACAAAAGCCAAGCAAGGCTGTTTCGGAGTTGTGGAATTCTCTGGAGAGTGAAATGAAATGCACCCTTCACCCCTTCTCGGATGTACTAGGGAGTCATGAATGAACAGGACCACTGTCTCGACTCACTAACACCTTATCTATGCTTCCCACATGCCAGCGGAAATAGATTGGTGTGATCTGGATGGATATAGATGGTAGACACTCGGGCAAGGGACATGGAGCTTGTCCTTTGGTGGTTTGGTCGGATTTCTCCTTTCAATAATTTCGGGAGCCCCCTCCCCACTCCAAAGGACCAATGGGGAATTGGTGTTTCTGACAGGATTTTATAATTCTCGTTGGAAGATTGGTGTTACGGCCCGTGCGTTTTGAGGCTCGGCCTTAGTGGATAGGCGCGTGGCCTGGGTAGTCTCCACAGGTTGGTGCCAGTCATGAATCTAGGCTCCTAAATGCGCATACATGCGTTCGTTTCGGTTGTTCTATAGTAGTAGTAGATATGGATGCACTCGAATACCGCCGGCTGGCTCCATTCATCGACCTTGCTTCGGGGAGCCTGTGATCACAGTCCGTGACACGGAATTGAGCGAAGGGATGGGAAACGGGGATGCCCATTGGTGGTATGGTGGATTATGTGATTCATGTCGCCCGGACCGCGCGATATGGACAGAAAATTATTATATTAATTGACAGGTGTGTCTATGTGTTAGTCGATTAATACCATCACGAGTTCTTATCATCAATAGCACAACTTGCACTATGAGGATCACGAGTATGTTGGGTTCACGACATAACAGCCGCGGTCGGGGGTGCGTAGAACTAAATAGCGCGGCAAACCCACTCGAGTCCCAGCTCCTCCGACCCGGAAGTATTATCGAGGGGCTGAATAGCCAACAGCAGGACGACGGATGAACCCTGGAAGGGTTCCATCAGGTTTAGCAATGCACTGGGAAAACAAAAGACAGCGTGGTTCTACTTGACAACCAGTCCATCCAGCCCTTTGACGCCGGCGACGATATGTGAGCTGTCAAATCTAGGCAAATAGACGCCGGATTGCGTTATGGCGCGGTCACATCAGTGTCACATCGGGTTTTCTGAATAGAATTGGTATGAATAAACAACCGGTAACGGAAGGATGTACGTATATCAGTGTTTGCACGAAAGGAACGGTTTTTGGAGGTGGGAGGGAAACTCGCAGCACCGGATAAAGAGTAGGCTGAAACCCGTATCACGCCGTCGGTCCGAAGTTTGCATATCGAGCATAGCGTGTTCTTGGGTGTTCTGCCCAGCAACAGCGACATCCTGGTAGTGGGAAATACCGAGTGGGTCGTGTGTATGCGCAGATCGTCGTCATGGAGGGTTCTCGAGGGAGACGAGCGCATGGCGTTCAATCAGAACGTTGATGCGAATGCAGATATTGCCAAGGACCTGATCAGGTAGCCGCTAATGAGAAATGTCGTGCAGCGCGCGGGCTTGGAAAGGAAGCAAAGTCGGAGCTTTTGGTCCTGGTCGGCTGGACACACGTAACGGTTGCTTTTGAATGTTGTCAGGCGGAGGTGGTCGTGGTTTTAAAAGATTCGGAGAACGGGATCAAAGGCGGGGCAAGGAGGGGCAGGAGTAGTATTAACCCTGTTAACATTGACACGAATACAAGGCAGGAGTTCAGGCCACAATTCAGAAAGGTGTTGGTATAGGAGTCTAAAAATGACAAGTGAACACACACGAATTCTAGCTGCACGCGATTGAATTTGGATTGAATAAAATGAGTGCAGCTCTTACAGGCACGCGAGGTAAGATGCTACGGTCGTTACGAGCGAATGGAGGCTATTCGGTTTGAAAGTAACAGGCCGAGCGTGACACCGGAACGGGGACCTGAGGCGGGAGGCCGGTGTTCGGCTAGGATGGATGCCATAGGGCTAGAGGTGGAAACCTCGAGGGCCCATACAATGTTTTGGGGACATTTTCTCTCAACCAATGATCCATGCGGATCCATATTGTCGCTTGGGTTTATCTGTATGTTTTTCCAGCTCGCCACGGATGTTCCAATATCGGCAGGGCTGTGCGATTGGTGTACGTAGACTAGTTGCGGAGTTTATGTACAAGACTGGATTGTGGTCACGTATGGGCTTGGACGGCGGAAGACCCGCGTGTATATCCGATGTCGCGGATCCATTTGCCTCGTGTGCAGATTGGTTGTGGGAGGGAAAGGGAAACAGGAACTTGTGGGTGCATGCATATGTATTGGAAGAAAGTAGCAGAAATGTGAAATGCGGAAGATGGATAAAGCCCGGGCCATAATGGACTTGGCTTTGCTCAAGACGAAGGGAGAAGGTCAGATCCTACTCCGTGGTTCGCGAGCAGAGTAGATTGGGTTCAGCGAGTTTAAAGAAAGACATTTTTGTGGTATCGGACGAGTCGTAATTGATAATTTCCGTGGACGTGGTGGGAGGATTCACTTCATTAATAAAGTAGCAGATTCGAGGCTGTCTGATTAGATGACTAGAGGGCGGCCGGCGACCAAGCGCTGGGAGGTGGCGGGAGGCTTTGATCTAGCGTCGGGGATGGAGGAGATGATTGGCTACAGAAATCAAGGAAGATGAGGGGGGGAGGAGGATTAGGCGGTGGATGAGGAGGACGTGTGAACAAAGAGCAGAGGCAGGGAGGACAGGACGGGCCGAGTGGAGATGGGAGATGGTGGATCGATGGTGCATGTGTCCGCGGCAGAGGACTTTTCTCGGCTGTGACGTGTGACATGGTTGATTTGTCCGAGTGGATCTGAGGAGATCTCATCGAGATCTGCGGTTGCCTGGCGGAGGGTGGATATAAGTCAACGCCCATCCTCCTGTCTCCCCAGCTAATATCGCACACTATGTCCCTCGCTCTCGACACCACAAATATCCTCCGCCCCAACGAGCATCTTGCCGTCCTCCTCCCAAGGCATCTCTGGAAGGTTCGTCTCCCACCCCCCACATTCTCCTTCACTTATGCTCACGTGCATCTAGCCTGACGCACTCGCCTCGCACTGCGACAACTTTTACTGCCGCGTTGCCTTTTCTCTCTTTGAACGACGTCATCACTGCAGAAAGTGTGGCGGCGTCTTTTGCCAGGCCTGCACTCCCAGGTCCACTCCACTCCTCGACACCACAAACCTTGACTTTCTGCTTCCCCCCCGCAATGTCCCTATCTCCACCTATGATTCTCCTACTTCCCCTGTCATAGACTCACGCGTCTGTGACGACTGTTACGACCAGATCCACGGTCAACCTTCCACCCCCCGCACACCCTCGCGCCCAGACTTCAAGCGCACCCTTTCACATCCCATCTCCCTCCTCAAATACCCCCTTTCACCCAACCCATCCACCGCTTCCTCGTCTGCCTCAAATAGCGACGACGAGCAGTCCGTTGCTTCCTGCTCTTCTTCCACTAACATCCCTGCCGCCCTCACACGCAAGACGCGTTCTCTTCGTACCACTCCCAGCATCTCCAGCCTCCGTTCTGCCTCATCACGCAATCCCCAGTCTTTATCCCAACCCTGCACTCGCCGTTCCTCTCTCCGCAACTCCCACAAACCCCTTTCCGTGAACCTCGACCTTGTCGAGAAGTCCTACGGCGAACTTGATGCCTACCCACTGCGTCGCTCCAGTGTCTTGTGCAAAGCCACTGGTGGGGGGCGCTGGGAACCCAAACAGGAGCCCGTTCTTGTTGGCTATCGCCCACCTGGTGGCAAGGCCCTCTACGAGATTGAGATGGAGCGCGAAGAGCAAGAAGCACGTCTACGGAGACTTAATCCCGTCGTCAAAGACGGTGAATTCCAGTATCGCTTCCCTCCCAAGGAGATCCCAGAAGAGGACGACTGGACATCACGCGGAGGCCCCTATGTCCTCTCGACGTTCTGAAAAGTATTGCCTTTGACTCTCTATCTTTATTCTCTCACTGTATATTTCCTCTTCTCATCATATGCTGTACTTTTATCCATGCGCACTCTCCTTTTACTTTAGGCCCTAATTATTATGTTGTGCTCATCTGGTGGACTTATCCATTTCGTACTTTGTCTTTGCTCATATGTGTTTTACCATTGCTTTACCCCCCATGTTGCGTTACCCCTTTCCCTCCGTAGAACTCTTCCCCCTGTTCCTCTAATCACGCGTACATACCGTTTTGTAGATGTTTGCCGTCCTCTCTTGTGAGGATAATACATACACTTGTCCTTCTCTACCGTTGTCCGTGTGCTCCCCTAATCCGCAAGATCCTACTGGCCCCAATGCTCTGATTACCGTTGAATTATGATCCGGATTCGCGTGGGTTGACGGGTCCGTTCTGGACCGCATGGAATGACGGCTATGCATCATCCGGAATGCACAGCTGTATGTTTGTTATTGGGGGGGTTACAAATATTTTCGTTAGCCTTCGTTGCGCATAGCATCAATGGGGTCTATCCATATACCGTGTGCCGAAAGCCGGTCACCTTTCGCCTATGTCAGACACCTGGGTCACGCTTGTACGTATGTTGACATTCTTCTGAATTCAGTTCACCCTTGCTCACCTTTCGAATTGATGGATGGATTGTGCTTTCCCTCTCTTCACAAGGTCTTGTACGCTTGCTTCGGTAAGAAGCGAAATGAATGAAATGAGATCTCACTGATGTATCAGATTTTCGACTTTTCGACTTCTGTGTTCTTTGTGTGTAGCTAGAATGTTCAGGAAATGGGATGAGGTGTATAAAAGATCCTGTGTAAGCACCGGATGGTTTCCCCCTTGGGCCATGAGAACTTTCGGGTTGTCCGATTCGTGAGTCGTGTGCTTACTTTTGGGTGTAGGGTTTCTTTTTCCTTTTTTTTTTTCCTTGAGCGAGCTTCTAGCTTTGTCACGGTTAGTCGCCGGGAATGTTGATGAGGTATGATTATCGGGAAAAGGCGTGGCGAAGCGGAATGCATATGGGGATGTATCGATGCCATGAGGCTTGGCTTCAATGGCTTGGTCGTTAGCCCCTGCCATTGACCTTGTCACTCTACATACTTGGCCCGTGATGGTTTTTTTTTTGGCTTTTGGCAGGTTGCTAATGCCGACAAGTGTGATTTTTGACGGGGACAGGGATTTTAGGGGGTAATTTGGTTGGTACGTGAGTGGCCCCAAGAGTGCTTGTGTGTGGATTCGTGATTTTGTCGACTTGGTGTGTTGCCTGCTTGGATTTTTTTGGGATGTTCGATGGGGTATGGCTAATCAATGGAATTTACGGGCGATTCTGCGGCACAAGGATGGAGATATCGGTGCTGGAAGCCGGAACGTTGTTATACATGCATGCTTTGTCGATTCAATATCGCTGGGATTCTGTTGCGTGACTAATTGTAACCAGGAAAACAGAGACAAGGGCACCAATGGATCAAACTGATTCATGATTAGATGAGATGAGATTGTGGATGATGGATGGATATGAAGATATGAGATGAGATGAGATTATTCCGTGTCGAAGGTTGATGAAGAATGTGCACAGGACAATCAGTGGTGACATGTTGTTCGAGAGTCGAGACCCTGGGGAAATGTGGTACGTAGTTGTGCCAGCTGGATTCGACTGATTGTGGCACCTGGAACATGCAAGAAGGTGGTGGCTGAGAGACAGACAGACGACGACTCTTTCTTCCTTCTCGAACTTCACCGTCGTCTTCGACGGATTGGCCAGTACGTTGTTTTTTGGCTTCTTGGTTATCTGCGACATGGTGGCTGGGTACTGATTCGGGCGTGTACTCATTGAATTACCTCGAGGGTGGTCGCCAATCGCTGAAACTGAGTGGGTTCATTAATGTATCACCTATGCCGTGGTGATGCGTTCTACTGCGCCACACGTGAATAATAATGAGTTGGGAAATGAGTCGTGTGCAGAACGGAAGTGAAGAAGAATATGGTAATTGTTGACAATGCGAGCCATGAAAATGGGGGCGCATGGTATGGTGTATGCACGTTCGAGGGCGACTTTCTATCGATCGTTGTCGTAGCTTTCTCGGGTCATCTTTCCGACCAATAACCAAACATGAGGCAGACATATGACCAGCCTGCACTACGTACAGTTAACATGAGTTCATATGTTTCAGACGCTCACACGCCCCTAGTCGAGGCGCTTAGATAGGCATGATACATGATGCCGAGTTCATTTCAGCGAACCCGCATGTGGGGGATGGGCATTCCCCGCTATCTGGACCTGGGGCATAGCATCGAAGATCATCTCGCTGATCCCCCAACAGTGGGTACCGCCTCTCAATGCCACAGGTTGTCTGAGACTCAGGAATTAACGGCAAACCGTTCCGAGTAGAGAACGTTCACAGTCTTGCAGATTATTTTTGGTGTCGATGTTATCTGATAATTGACATGAGCACAGCTAACACCGGTCTAAATGCCAAGGCAGGCGAACTTGCACGAAGCCACCTTGAGTTGCTTCTTTTTCAGACGAGGTTGAATCGAAGTCCGATGTGATCTGAATCGTGGAAATGTCAGATCAGGATCAGGAAACAGCCTGAGTTTTGCTCTGCCTTGAGGCAGGGGATGACATGCTGGCGATACGTTGTACAGGCTTCAGCTTCCTGATATAAGTTGTCTACGCGTGCTTTGATTCTGGAGGTGATGAACATGAAATGACACGAGCAGGTGCGAGAAGGAACCTGAAACCTGAGATTACTGCCACTTTTAGACCGACTGTGGAGTTGATGTCACTCGAGAGACCTGAAAGGCGATGAGATGAAAAAGGCCCTTCTAGACTGGAGTAGAACGTGGTGGCTACCATTTTGTAACACGGCTCGCAAGAGGCTGATTGAGTTAAGGGGTCGACCAGTCGCCTGGAGGGAAGTGTATGTTTTTGGACTTGGAGCTTACTGGCGTGAGGTATTAGTTGTGTGGGACTGATCATCCTTTGCTCGCCGGCTGACGTGCTGCACCTTGAGCATTCATTGCCGTATATCGTATGTACCTGGATAGCACAGCTGCTCTACTGCTACTCTCACTGGGCCCCCACGTTCTGCGATCGGACAGGACGGCTAAAAATAACTCACCTTGGTTCCAGTTCTCATTCGCACAGGACGTTTTTAGATAGGGCCTTTCGACTTCGGATTGGCTGGTTCTGGAAGTTTGAGAGATGCTCAATTATGTGTGAACGACAGCTGCGCTTTTTTCGAGTTCTGGGCATTCAATATATAAGATGTTCGGTGTTTGCGGTCCGGGTAATTGTGCGAATGCAATTGGAGAGGATTCGATGATCGGTGCACCAGTGAAGCTTTGTACGTTGAACGGTGAGGACAGATGTTCCTGCGTGAGGTTAGATGGAAGTGTCGCATGTGTCAGTGAGGAAAGTTAATGATGTAAAGCCGGTTGTTACTGGAAGAAGTAACGCATAATCGTTTTGCGCGTTGGGATAGTTGATTGGTGTATGCACCCTATCGAGCACCACATGCTAATCAATGGACAACACGCTATTTCGAGGGTCGAGCCAAGAGCGGTGATCTGATGGTTAATCATATAGTGCCTCGTACTGGCCAGTAACGCCGCATGTAAGGGAATTAGAGACCAGTAATATTCATCTGCACGGAGCCTCGACGGTCCGTTCGACGCGGGGATAGTGATTAGTAATCAGATGCGAACGGGATGACTGGCAGGGAATTGAGGGCAACGGAGAATCATTCGAGAAAGGTGGGGGTGGTCGCTTTCAAGGGGCGAGACGAACACAATGATCCCAATATTGTACGAGAAGGTATCCTGTCGTTTGGTGCTGGAGACTCGGCTTTTGGGCCGGACGATGCCAATAATTGGGGTTCGTAGGGTGGGACAAGGCAAGAGGTCTTGCATGGAGGTGGAGACTGGTGCGTTTGTTGATCGTATCGGTGCCTAGTCGAACCATCCTGACAAAAATGCATAGGGTAGTTTGACTGCCGGGTACAATTAGAACTTCGGTGGGGATCAGACAGCGCATGATGGTGACTAGCTTAGAGACTAAGTCTAAAGGAACAAGAGGGAACAAGGCATCGGGGTCAATTGTAGTTCCTGACGAGCGAGCCATAAGGTAAATCTGGGAGGCCTGGGTGCAGACGACATCTTTCGAGTAAAATGGCAGTCAGCGTTGTGAACGCGTTGCCAAAGGTGTGGCAGAGACGGATAAATTTCGATGCAATGCGGGGAAATAGGTGCTGAGTATTTCCGGGTGTGACACGGTTGCTTGAGCAGTTTATAGACTTCGGGAAGAAATAGGTTTTGAGTTGACGGACTTTAACCGTAGTTTCGAGGCTTGTTTCTCCTTTGCTTTTTTTGCGAAGAAACGTACAACGTCATATAGAAAACGTCACAAGAGACAAAATGGAAATGGTGTCCCGGTAGGTGGTCTGAAGTATATGGGACTGCATCCGAGTTGTGAACGGACCGAGTTCATTGCATGCAAGGAGTGATCAGGTGAACCATTTTATTGAAAACTTTGGAGACCAGAGAAGATGAAGTGGTGGTGACAGTATGCAGGAAGGCTTACGAGGGTCGATGGACTTGTCTAGTGGTGCCATTAATGCCTTTGCCAAGCAGAGCCAAATAACGCGGGGGAGCTCGTAGCATAATTTTTCGAATTCGAAAATAATACTATTGAGACGCGCCGTTGTCCAGGTAGTGACGAATTTCGTGCTCCTCCTCTCTTCTCCCAGGCTTGCCTGACTGCTTTTGAGATACTCTTAGAGAATCTCAGGACCGAACGCAATGCATTCTCGGACTGTGTTCGGCGTTGGAAAATCCCTACTACTACGGCCGGCCTCGGGACGAGTGGGCCAACATGTTAATTGGTCGCGGTCAATGAGTGTCGCCGCACAAGAGGCGGGTTCTAGCTCAGCTGACAAAGCTCCATCACCACCGGCGGGTACAGCAACTGCTACCCAATCCACCGAGACCGAAGATACTCAAGGACGCAAGAGGAAGCGTCTTCCGAAACGTGCGCCTATTTCGAATGCCTCGCCCAGACAATGGTGCAGGCCAATTGGACAAGATGTCATCCCCGCGTATGATCTCGCTCTTGAATTGCTGAAGGCGGATAGCGCGCAAATCAAAGTGGAGGCAGAACTCCTGCGTACAAAGATTCAGGCTACGGAGGAAAAGAGGACTGAGGCAGCTGCCAAACAAGGAGAGGGTGCTTTGGAGGCAGTCATTCAGTTGGATGATGAATTGGAAACCATGAGGAAAAAGTTGAAGATTCTGGAGGTGCAGGGCGAGGTCAACTTGCCTGATGTTCGATGGAGGGTCGCAAATGCAATGCGTATGTTCTGTTTCTTTATTTCGTGAATTCTTTGAATCAACGTGTTTTTCCGTCAGCCAACATGAACAAGACCGTTGATCGCCATTTGTTGGAGCAGAAATGGCGAAAGGATGGCGACTTAGACCTGCTGGTGAGCTTATGAGTGTCCTGCTGTTCTGATCAGTTCTTAATGACTACATAGATGGAGCGTATCTATCAAATGAAGGTTGTGCCAGACTTACTTTCTGAAATGCATCCTTCCGTGGATGTCCGTATAACTGCAAATACTCTGGGCATGGTTCCCGACAAGGCATACCAGATTGTCGAGCCAGGATCCTTCCTTCTCCCTAGACAGGTGAGTTTCTGGTGGACGGATTGTGCCTTTATGACTCTCTGACTCTTTTGTCGAAGACTTTTGACCCGCCCAAAGTTTATGCCAACGTTTTCCATACAGACACTCGCCTGTATACTCTTGTCCTCCTTGATGCAGGTAGGTAGTGCCGACTGGGCGGGTATAGAACAGACGCTCACCTCATTTTCAGATGTTCCTGACGAGACAAACGCTAGCTATACCACCTATTTGCATTGGATGCAGTGTGTGACTTCGAACGACCGTTTTTCGTGATCTCACCCAACACTTTTATAGGCCCAATATTCCCCTATCTGCTAATCATACCTCTCGTATCCTCAACTTAAACAAGCACACCAAGTATATTCCTCCTCATCCCCAACAGGGAACAAAGTATCACCGCTATGTGTTATTCTTGCTTCAGCAGCCTCCGCGTGGTGCCTCCAAGTATTCTCTCAATATCGAGGCTCGCGCCAAGACCGATGAACCTACATCCCTACACCTTGACATTCCCGTGGTATCTGACAAGCAACGGAAGGGATTCCATCTTCGGAGTTTTATGCGTGAATGGGGCTTTGACATGCGCGAAGGTGGAGGTGCTCACATGTGGCGAGAGGTCTGGGATGAGCACGTCTCGACCATCTATAAGGATATTCTTAGTGCGTCATCCCTTTCATCCCTTTCGCATATATGTGGTTGACGAATTCCCATAGAGATTCCGGAACCCCGCTACGGCCGTCCAAAGAAACCGGACCCATACGCTGCCCTCAAGCAGACCAAGAGATATATCAGTTGAAGGTGTTGGTTTCCTGTGTTCCGCCGTTACATACTTGCCTGTTCTTCCTAGCACAGTTGCCTGGGCATCTACCTCCAATAGTTATCTATCAGTGCTTTCCATCAGGCTTACTGCGGGATTAAGCGGTTAGTCGGGGCTTCTCTCCGCGACCCTCGTGGACCACCATAATATTATAGCGATATATTAATTGCTGGTATCGAACGTGGAGACATGTCTGCCAGATACGTCGAGATCGCCCGCTTTGGCCACGGAGGTATCATTAGAATATCAAACGCGTTGTTCATCATTCTGGAGGTGGCGTATCTGTTCTCACTGCTTTCTGCGCTGATATCGGCAGTCTATCTGTGGGTCAATTCACTATGGTGACGGTATGTGTATTCTGTTGAATTTAACTCAGACCGTTGACATTGCTGCTCTCATCACAATGTCAACTTACGTACATCGATTATATTACGTAGACACACGCCTTGAGGCGCTCTGACGGTGAGAGACATTGGCGGGCGCTCCGAGGGAACAAGAGCTCACGCTACACAAGAGCGTGTGGTCGACGTCTTAGGCCTTTTGTGGAATCGATATTTACATGGCACAAATCCCACGAGAGAAATACTTACGTTTCATCTATTGTAGGTTATCAAGGTCATACATACATTTCGGAAATCCTTGGCTGATATTTACCAGGCTACGCAAAGTTAAGCATATGGCGTGTCGGAGCCGCATGGCTGGATTTGTAAGTCGGGCTGGTGAAACCAGAAACGACCACTCGGAGCGGTGAGCACCTTATAGGAGTGCGAGGACGTTTACATGTCATATTCTTCCGTGTGGTTCTTTGTCGGCGTCTCTTTTGCTTGCCAGGAGACAATTCGAGTTTAATGCCTGTTGAAGCTCTCGCCAAAGGTGTTCGCGGAACCCTAGGTGAATTTTGCTGTTCAAGTACAAACGCTAACACACACGGTAACTCAAGCTTCGGGGTTATGCTTTCCCGGATGTGAAGATACAGTATGTCCCCCTATGTCTTAGTCTGTCGTGTGTTCATCCCATGTGCTTGCTTACCCATGCATATGATAAATCACTTAACCGTCGGCACCGGGTTATTTAAATTCATGGCCGCAGTAGCGCATGCGCAACTACTGAGTAATGAGGGTCTTTCGATCGTGGCCTGACTCCTACAGATTTACATCGTTAGAGCGTGTCATGCGCCCTGACAGGTATCTACTCATATATCATGGACGCCCCTGCTCGATCTAACGCTGTCTGAGCTTGTCTGCTCGTGAATAATTTCAGGCGATTAAGTGGTCAGTGGACCGGTTACTGAATGTTGAGTTCTCTGGAGTTCATGGAAATTTTGTGACCATCTGGGACGATGACAGGACGAAGTTTCAAGTAGACTAGTAGCCGATCTCCGTTGTCGTTGAGATAAACAGCGGCAGAAAAAGGATTCTTGGGACAGGAGGTTTACCATACTTCCATACCCGATTCAAACATCGGATTTCTTAATGAGGCCTCGCTGATCATTGTTTGATGGGCCTCGCGTGGCAAGCCGTAATCCGATGTCCGCAAGCTGGCCACCTGACTGCGCCCGAGGAACGGAGGATCTGTTGGAGCAGCCCTATAGGGCACGGAAGGGCCGTCCGCAACCGCCTCCCGCCCCTGTTATGCTTGACCAACTCCAGCCAATTCCTCCCAAGGGATTGGCCGGAAAGGAGTGTGGTGATAGATCGGAAAGTACCAAGGACATTCATCCAAGGTACTCAACATTTGATTGTATTAACATGGCAGAGGCTGTCAGTTGTTGAACTAAGACGCGGTGAGGGCAAAAAAGACTACATTGCTACGCCACTCGACGGGGGGTAGTATCTACAGGTAGTATTCTGACGTGAATATGGATGAGTCCTGCGGGAGTTGTGTATCAGCGTAAGCGCAAATGTGAAATGAAGGGGACGGAAGCATATTGCAGAGAGTAAGCCAGGGCCCCTAAACTTACTCGTCTGGTCAAATTCGGATCAAATCTCAGCATTTTTGAAAATACTCTGGTAGGATTCCGGGTAAAGTCTGGAAGCCGCGACGAAGATCCTATGAGATCCTTGACGACGTTTTCAAATGGTAAGCTGGAAGGGGCGAGGAGCCTCTCCGGGATGGAATTCCTCAAACGGGATTGGCCACTACCATCCATTCCCTTGTCAACAAATTCTAAATCAAACTTTGTAGGAGAATGTGACTGTATCGGGGTTGTTGATTGAGTCCTGGATCCGCAACACAAGTGAGACAAGCCAGAATCCACCACCATAACGGATAGATGTTTTTCCGAGACTGGTTGGGAATGGATGGTGCGTTTTGGCGAGGGTTACGGCTTGGGTGTTTTGCTGGTCGAGCAACACTGCCGGTGCAGCGTCAGCATACGGAGCTCCAGCAATTCCGGAGATCTCAGCGATGACCACCTAGGTTCGTAGTGGCAATGCGACCAGATGAGGTCGAGTGTCGGTATGGACGTGCTTCGAGGGGAATCCAATTCGGATAAACTGTTCGAAGTCCTGGAAGGGTTCGCAATGTTTGGTTCTTTCAGGACTTCATTGTCGTGGGTGGTGGCGGTCCCCGCCTTTGGGAACTCGTAGAATAGGTTCGTACTGAGGTTCTGTGTCACTCATTGACAGGCTCAGACCAAGGTGTGCGTCGGTAGTATTCAATTATCTTTCACCGAACGTCGTCCCTGCCCAGTATGCGTTATCGGGCTGGGGTTGGAACTTGGAGTGTTGGCATTTGAGGTTTGAGAACCAGGACTGTAACCACACCAGGGCAGGGGTACCATGGTATTGGATTGTGTTCGCATCGCACTGTGCAAGAAGGATGAAGGTAATAGTCTAAAGGGAGTCTAGAAGGGTAAGGGTGTGTGGGGATCGGGACATATTCTTCTGTCACACGGCCAGTTCATCTTGCTGACATCCGTTATTTCTGCTGTATACAATTCTAGCTCAGGGTTTGGGCTATAAGCCGATGGCGGATGAAGCTGAAGCTGGAAGCCTGAAGTTTAAAGAGTCAAGACAAGTCACCAATACTTGGACTGATTACCGAGACGGGGATGCTTAGTCAGCATATATGGAATAGCCTTGCATACGTGAGTTGGACATCGACGATAATCCTCTTTATTCATGGCACCATCCTCAGATGAAAAGGATGAGTTTGTGCACCAGATAGCTATCAAGCTTTCGCGTGCGCTGAATCTCATCAACCCAAACGACCTTTTGGCCGAACGGGTCATAGATATCGCCAAGACGAATACCGTAGACGGCTTCACCACAGGTGTGTTGAAACCCATCCTCTTTACCCTTCATTCGCTCAATATTTTTCATTGTAGCTGCGAGATCTTTTGGCAAGTTCAAGGATTCTTTTTTGTCGGAACTACATGCAGAAATTTTGTCGCATGAAAAGCAGGCGGCGAATGGCACAGTCCCACAACCTGTCCAGGGCATCACAGTCGTCGATAGTGACGTGTTGGAACCACCACCGGTTCGCCAAGGAGGCCTGCAACGACTGGATACCGTGAGTCCTTGTATTTTACCTGCCGAACCTTTAATCTAAGCCTTTTCCAGCGACATACATTCAAGAAGCCTGCTGCGAAGCCACTTGAACCACCAACTCCCCGAACTTCAATTCTCGGTTTAGACAAATTGGCGAAGGAGAAGAGGGCTGCACAAGCGCTGGAGAACGGAAGCGAATCTAGTCGTAAGCGGCCCAGAACGGAGAGAGATGGCGAACCTGTTTTTAAAGGTGAAGTTCAATTGAGGTTTGACAAGTCGTGCTACTGAACCATAATGCAGTTCCCTCTCTACCTGCTTCCAGGTCTACGGCACGTCAGCGTGGAGAAGAGACGCCTTCACACCCGGGAGGGATTTCGGAAACAGCGAGGAAGCGTTTGGAAGAGCATAGGAGGAACAGGGAGAAGCAACGAGGTGCGTTTTTTTGCATCATGAACAAACAACGGAGCTGAACACAAGAACAGAGGGTATAACTGCAATGAATGAGCAACGGAATGATGGTCCCAGAGGCCTCGGGGACTTTCAGCGCCGTTCGAACCGTGACAGGGATCGAGGTTGGAGTGGCAGAAGGGACGAACAAGAGAGAAGAGGAATGGCGTGGGACACAACCCCTCAATCTGTTCGCGACACACCTAGTATACGTGTGCCAAATGTGGGGTGGGATTCTACACCACGGGATGCCAGAGGCCAAGATGGCTCGGGGTGGGGTGCGGCGAAGAATAAACGATGGGACGCGCCAACTCCTAGAGCAGGAAGAGATGACAGCCCAGAAGGAGAGGGTGGCACTGGCATAGACTTCAGGGAGTGGGAGGAGGAGCAGGTGAGGTTGGATCGAGACTGGTATACTGGTGCAGAGGATGGTGGACTTGCTGGCGACGAGGAGCACAATCCTCTTGCTCAGTACGAAGACCTGAGCATAATCAAGCAGGCAGAGATCGCGACAAAGCAAACGGTCGGTTTTTTTTTGTCATTTGTTCTTTCTTAGGTACTCACTTCTGTTATAGAAGAAAATCTCTGCAAGACAAGCCCAATACGTGAGTTACAGAAAATATACACTGTTGAGTTCATACTCATCCCTCACATTAGAACGCAGACAATGACTTGTGGGAGGCCAATCGTATGGTTACGTCGGGAGTTGCCACCCGCAAGGCCATCGACTTGGACTTTGAAGATGAATCAGAATCTACTGTGCATGTCATGGTCCACGACTTGAAACCGCCCTTCCTGGATGGTCGTACTGTTTATACCAAGCAACTCGATCCCATTAACCCCATTCGTGATCCTACTAGCGACATGGCCGTCTTCGCGAAAAAGGGCAGCGCCTTAGTGAAGGAGAAGCGCGAGCAGGCGGAGCGGGCGAAGGCAGCGGCCAAGCTTGCCGCGCTTGGGGGGACTGCTTTAGGGAACATCATGGGGGTCAAGGATGAGGAGGCTGAAGCTGAAGGTGTGTAATGGCCCGACAGGTGTTCCTTTTTTGTCAGATTGGACATTCACATAGCTTCTCTTTTTCTATGGCACCAGCGGAAGCAGACAGGAAAGCGCAGGAAGCAAAGGCGAAGGGAGAGAAGGAGAGTTATAAGGGTGACTCGAAGTTTGCTGAGCATCTCAAGGCTTCAACGGGTGTTAGTGCTTTCGCGAAGTCAAGGACTTTGAAGGAGCAGAGAGAGTACCTGCCCGCTTTTGCCTGTCGTGAGGAGCTCATGAAGGTCATCCGGGAGAACCAGGGTACGTCGGGTTTCTAACTTCTGAATATTGGGAATTCATTCTCTCTGCTAGTTGCCATTGTCGTCGGTGAAACTGGCTCCGGAAAGACGACACAGCTTGCACAATTCCTGTATGAGGATGGATATTGTAGCTATGGTATCGTTGGCTGTACGCAGCCTCGTCGTGTGGCTGCCATGTCCGTCGCCAAGCGTGTCAGCGAAGAGATGGAGGTCCGTATTCATACGTCCTTTCATGTTTTAGTCGCTAATGTTGCCTTGCATAGTGTAAACTCGGTTCCACTGTTGGTTATGCTATCCGTTTCGAGGATTGTACATCTGCAGAGACGAAGATCAAGTGTACGTTTTGTAGTTGATTCAATCTAGCGTCAGCTCACCACTGCTTAGATATGACTGATGGCGTACTGCTCCGAGAGTCACTGAACGAGGGTGATTTGGATCGTTATAGTGTTATCATTCTTGATGAGGCGCACGAACGGTCTCTGAGCACTGACGTCTTGATGGGTTTATTAAGGAAGAGTGCGTGTTCTTGTGGCTTGAGTCGAAGAAAGAGAACTCCTGACTTTGAGCTGTGTAGTTTTGTCACGCAGAAGAGACCTTAAGCTAATTGTAACATCTGCTACCATGAACGCTGAGAAGGTAGGTATCTCGGCTGATCACTTTGAAGTTCTATTGACGTACATATGCAGTTCTCATCGTTCTACGGCAACGCGCCTTGTTACACTATTCCTGGACGTACTTTTCCCGTCGAAATCTTCCACTCCAAGTCACCATGTGAAGATTACGTCGATAGTGCCGTCAAGCAGGTCCTCCAAATTCACCTCTCACTGCCGCCTGGTGATATACTAGTTTTCATGACCGGCCAGGAGGATATTGAAATCACTTGTCAGGTCGTCGAAGGTAAGTATTAAATTTACTCTAGCAGAATTTTGTTTGTAACGCTTGGCCTTAGAGCGTTTATCCCAGCTAGATGAACCAGCGCCACTGGCTGTACTTCCTATCTACTCGCAGATGCCAGCCGACTTACAAGCTAGGATTTTTGAACCTACGGCTGATGGGCGGCGGAAGGTCATTGTGGCTACGAACATCGCCGAAACGTCATTGACTGGTATGTCACTTAACATGTTTTATGAAGCATATGAATTCACGAACATTCGTAGTCGACGGTATACTCTATGTCGTCGATGCGGGATACTCGAAATTGAAGGTATACAACCCGAAGGTTGGTATGGACGCTCTTCAGATCACACCCATCAGCCAAGCGAATGCTGGTCAACGAACGGGTCGTGCAGGACGCACGGGTAGCGGGTGAGTGAGGACCGGCATGTCATGATTATAAACGCTGACTCGAGTCCTTGTAGTTATTGCTACCGTCTCTATACCGAGGTGGCGTACCGAAATGAGATGTTTGAGAACACGATACCCGAGATTCAGCGGACGAATTTGGCGAACACAGTTCTGTTGCTGAAGTCTTTGGGGGTCAAGAACTTGTTGGAGTTCGATTTCATGGATCCTCCGCCTCAGGTGAGGTCTTTCCTTTACGTGGTTCTTGTTCAACTCATCAAGGTATTTCAGGCGAATATTCTCAACTCCATGTATCAACTTTGGGTGCTAGGAGCTTTGGATAACGTTGGGGATTTGACCCCCGTGGGCAGGAAGATGTCGGAATTCCCCATGGAGCCTTCAATGGCAAAGATGCTGATAGCGTCTGTCGAGTACAAGTGTTCGGCGGAGATGTTGACGATTGTGTCGATGCTTTCGGTGCCCAGCGTTTTCTATAGGCCGAAGGAACGGATGGAAGAGGCAGACGCTGCTCGGGAGAAGTTCAACGTTCCGGAGAGTGACCATCTGACGCTACTGAACGTCTTCAACCAGTGGAAGAGCCATGGGTACGATTATATCCTTTCGGGTTCGTGATTTCAACTGACCAGATACATTTTATGTAGATTCCGCGATGATTGGGCGATGAGACACTTTTTGCATCCCAAGCTCTTGAGAAAAGCACGCGAAGTGCGTGCGCAGCTTGAGGACATTATGAAGTTCCAAAAGATGGACATCATTTCTGGTGGAACCGACTTTGATATTATCCGGTACGTGCGGCTCAAGTATACCCACGGTATTGCCGGTGTGTTCTGACTGTGTTTCAGGAAAGCGATCACCGCAGGCTACTTCCATCAAGCAGCGAGAGTGAAAGGAATTGGCGAGTTTGTTAATATTCGCTCCGGTCTGCCCACGCACTTGCACCCAACAAGTGCTCTATATGGACTTGGATGTAAGATCTTGTGCCTTAGCTGTCGGCAAGTCAGGATAATTGATCTCTCGTTCAGACACGCCGTCATACGTGATCTATCACGAATTGATCCTGACATCCAAAGAATATATGACGCAGGTTACGGCGATTGATCCGTACTGGCTTGGTACGTTGGTCTCGTGCATGTGTTTTGCGACATGAAATGCCGATTTTCGTGGTATAGCGGAACTTGGATCTGTGTTCTACTCGGTCAAGGAGAAGAACTTTGATGAGAGAGGGAACAGAAGGCAAGCTGACCGTGAGTTTTCGAAGCGGGTCGAGCTTGAAACGGAAATGGCACGCCAACGAGAAGAGTATGTTATTTTTTTGTGTCTTGAGCGAATTGTAACTGATTGTTCCCTGAATAGAAGCGCGAAACAAGCAGAGGAAAAAGCGCAAGCGGCCAAGGCATCAAGTGGGAGTAGTTCTAGGATTATCGTTCCGGGCACACCACGGCATACAGGTATAGGCGCAGGAGCACGGATCACCGCAACACCGAGACGGCGGGTGGGGATTTGATTAGAATAGATTTGGATGTAGTAATAGAGAGTAATGGAAAGTAGTGATACGGGTGTTATGTAACATGTTCTGGAAGCACTGAAAGGTTGATGTAAGAGTAACACTTGACACTCAACACCATGCACTCTTTCTTCTGACAAAAAACAATGTCTACCACTTTTCCTGTAGAACAGGCTCCCCCAACCTCTTTCAAACTTCAACATTCTTCCCCTCTTGACTCTCTTGTCCGCAGGACCTCCAAACGAGCAAGGGCAGCTGTCCAGTCGACTGCATCACAACAATATCCTGCCCACCTCATCGATGACTACGCCGTTACATCTGCTTCGCAGGACGAAGATGAGGAAGACCCATATGGAGGCTATGCCACGGCGGAACCCCCACTGACACCCTCACGACACCCTTTCCACCATCAACAACTCACCCCCACCTCGCCTCTCCTACACGGACACTTCGCTCGTAATTCTACGGCAACAGCGTCGGTAAATGGATCGTATATCGATACAAGAGTGTCTGTCGACTCGAGGAATGTGTACCAGGAGTTGGAGTATCGCTACCACGACGACGAAAGCATCTACTCACAAAATGACCCTCCTTCCCCTGCTATTCGCGACTCCTGGCGTTCTGGGGTCAGTTCTAGCACTGCTCGTCCTTATGACCCAGAAGTCTCCGTCCCTTCAAAATTGTCAAATATTAATTCAAACACTCAGCCGGCGGCTGTGCCCCCGGAACCGGTGGAATCATCTCCATGGGCATCCTCTGTCCCAACTGTCGTTGTTTCATCACCAGATGTGGCTGATAGTGGCCATAGACCTGGGCGAGCGCCCGTGGTCAGGCCAATCACGTCAAACTTTTCAAGGCCGGTGCGGCCGTCACCTCTAACGCCTCCAGCGGGCGCACCGCAACAAGTCACGGCACCACCCCCACTGCCACCAAATTCGGAGGAACAAAAACGTCGAGTGTTAGAACGAAATGCTAATCGTGCCATTTCCCATCCCCCTGCCCAGCAGAGCCAGCAACAGATGAATTACTCCCAGCAATCAACATCACCCACCCCTAACCCCTACCTCACCACGGCTGGTAGTCATAAACAACCTCAGGTTGCCAGCTCCATTTCGCCAGAGAATCTACTGCCGAATCCTTATGCAGACATCCCACCTGTTCCACCTCTCCAGGTCAACAAACTCAACAAGCCCAACTCCACGAACCAACATCTGGACCTCTCATTCAGAAACCAAGGCCCCCGGCACCAAACACCATCTCCACAGCCGTCTGATCAACGCTCAGATCAACGGTCCCTACAACCATCACCTGCCCCGCAGGTCAAGGGGAATCAGAACTCGGCATCGCATCTATCCCCTGTCCCCCTTCCTCGACGCCCACCCTCGAGGAGTGACTCTCCTGCGAGTCTGTACTCCGCCTATTCATATTACAATTATGAGAGTGCTGTGCCTTCACCTGTGAGCAGCGACTTCTCCGGCCCACCCTCGAGAGCATCTCCTGCCCCGCAAACTCCTTTATCGCAATCCCAAACCTCAAGACACTTGGAACCCAATCCCTCGCAGGACAATCAACGCTCAAAGTCACCAAGCAACATGCGAACTAGTTCACCTGTCGTCACGGAGCCACGATCACCGCAAGATTTCTTGCAGTTGGGCATTCAGAATCACGAAGCTAATCGTTTGCGGGAGGCGGCGATGTACTTTGAGAAGAGTGCAAAAGAGAATGGTGGTTGTGGAGTTGGGATGCTCATGTGGGGATTGACACTCAGGCATGGATGGGGATGTGAGAAGAATGAAAAGGTTGGGTTTAAATGGTTGAGAAAGGCGGCAGAGCATGCAGTTGTTGATTTGGAAAGTGCAAGAGGGGGAAAGAGTGTCGATACGGCGCCTGTACAGGTGAGTTATCTTCGTTGTTATCGAGTACATTGGATTGCTGACGGGCGGGGTGGTAGGATGAGCTCGTGTTGGCTATCTATGAGGTTGGACAATGCTTTTTCCATGGATGGGGTGTCCCTAAGGATCAAAAGATGGCTGTGGTAAGTCACCCGTTTCGGTTACGACGAACTCCGGTCTCACGTACCTCTTGCAGAGCTACTACACAGTAGCCGCCCGTCTAGGCGATCCGGATGCTCAGACTGACCTCGCTTTCTGTCTCGCAAACGGAAAGGGTTGTAAGAAGGACCGTAAGGAAGCGGCGAAGTGGTACCGTGCTGCGGTTAGTACTGCGTCTGGTTGTTCCTTTTCCCGAAGGCTGATATTTTTTTGCTTTCAGGTTGCGCAGGGTGTGAGCGACGTTGGTCTTGCATGGATCTACAAGGAAAAATTCATGTGACCTACATTTGTTTTCTTCGCATTCTCGATGTCTATACTTTCACCCGCTGAACCTTAATTCGGTCAGGTTTGCGATTAATTTATCTACCCATTCCATATACCCAACCTTGACGGATCACTTGGCATGTATAGTACCTCTACACAACTCTTCCGCTCGCCATACTTCCATTCCTTCCTTTACCCCCCCCCTTTACTGTATCTCTCCTGCTAGTGCTCTTGTCAGATGAATTCAAGTCTGGTGATTGCCCATGATTTCTGGATTACAAGTAGTTATAGCCCACAATAACATTGTCGTCTTCGTTTCTGATAACAATGCGATAATAGTGGCATTGACGGCGAAGGTGTACACGCTCTTGGGAGTGTTACGTGAAACCAAGGTAATGTGTGCGGTATATTATTCACTTCTCCGATCGCGCTCGCAAACGTGGTGTCCACTTTTGACCTCTGGCATCGACTATGTGAACGTTGTATAGTTTCTGTAAACGTTCGGCCCACATAACCCAATGGCTTCTCTTGATCTCATGCCTGAAGGAATCGCGTAAGTCAAACTGCAGCTCGATAACTTCGACCGTACGACTCACTCTGTTTCAGGCCATAGGCAGCGATCCACCTTCACTTGACGAAGGGAGGGGAAGCTCGACAGTTCCAGTCCCTCAAGGTACTTGAACCTGTCCCTCTCAACCCCGATTCTGACGTCTTTGGTCATGACGTGTATCTCTTGCAGTGGATGTGAATTGGAGCTGGAGAAGAACTCTGAAATCGCGAACTGGTACATCGATGGTTAGTTTTGGCGCCGGAATCGACGACCGGGGGCTGGACGTACCCCAGCTTTCTCTGCGGGAACTTCAAATTTCTCGAGATTTACGCAGATGCCGAAGACGTTGATTCCAGGTATGAAACCGGTTTGGAGGATCTTGAGTTTGGGGCCGTGTTTACGAAGGAACGGGACCACTCCTTCGCATTTCTCTAACATCGGAAAGCGGCCAATGCGGATCCTGGGAAGGCTGGAAAGGAGGCGTCAAAAGGCCAAGAGGCACAAACAACAAAGAGAGAGGCGTACTCCATGAGACTCAGAAAAGAAAGAAGCGAATTGTTGGTGGCTACGCAAGTAAGGGATTCGAGGTTGGGAAGACCATCCTTCGGAACAGTCACTGCATCGAATATGAGTTTTGCTGAGGAAGTCCACTTTAAGTTCTTGAGCGAAGTGAAGGAAAGGAGTGGTTCCGCCGGCTTGGGATTATTCGGCCTGGTGACGTGAGTTGAGAGGTCGACGAGACGTGGTCCAGCCACTTGGGATAGAGTGGTGAGCGCCTGCCAATCAAAGATGTCTTTGGGATCAGCGGAGGAAGAATAGCGAGAGAGCGCTGCGACTCGTCGAAGATTCGGAGTATGGGCGAGGATACCATTCAAGTGTTCGGCATTCCAGATCATGTAGGAACGTTCTATCGTGAAGAGTGATCTTGCATGGTGTCCCAATTCTGGTCTACGGGAGAACAAGACGGAAATTGTGGCTAGTTCTCTATCACTGGCGGTGACAATAGATCGATAATACAGCGGAATACTCAATTCCTGGAGAAAGACATTCACTTGAGAGGAGGAATAAGCTGAGGCCTTGAAGTACTCACATAGAACAGCTTGCAGACGAGGGCCAGACCACGACGGTAACTACAGCCAAAACAGTCCTGCCACTTGATCAGTCTTTCATCAAATTCGGTGTCCTCCAAATCACTGATTCCCATTGCACGCAATATGATCATTTGCCAGGCATTTTTGGGCAGTATCTTGAGCCAATCTCGTGTTGATGCTTGTCCCAGACACACCGCCTTCGACTGTTCCTTTGGAGCAAAGTTGCGTACACTATAGCATTAAGTTTTGTCGACGGACTTGGAAAACGGACAGCTCGCAACTTACTCAACAAACTGGACGACTGGACAATCCTTCCACGCGTCGCGGGTCCGCTGTAAAAGTCCTTCATTCATGGCGACAACAATCCTTGTGATGCTTGGAATTTTGACGAGTTGGGGCATCCAAGTGGGATCCATATAGAGGTGACGGGGGGTTAGGTGAATCACTTGTATAGACTTGCTTTGGCATAGTGCATATACAAGGTCCGTGGTATGGTTACGACTGGATGATCGCCAGGAGATTGCTGGAAAGACGAATTCCGTCTATTGTATGACGCTCATTTAGCCGAAGAACCTTTTTTGAATGTAAGAAAGGCTTCACCAATGGCCATTCCGGTACATATTGACAAATGGCATCGACTAACGAGTGGCCCTTCTGGTTGTTGGTCCGATCCGGGTCGTAGACAATCAAGCGCTGGACTCGAAGACTGGAAAAGCCCTTGCGCAATGCGGTCACGTTTTCATGAGAATAGATCTCCAGGGACAAGCACAAGTCAGTGAGGTTCTTGGTCGACTTCAGAATAGTTGACAAGGATGTGCAGTAGCCACTCTCAATACGGAGTTTCTTGATGAATCCTCCGAGGAGAGGAGTAGATTGTAGCGCGTATTCCAAAGCCTGCATCTGCGCTTTGGAACGCAACACTACCACACTGTACAGGAGTGGTGTCGCCACGCGGAGCCAGTCCTTACAGACGAGAAGGTAGGCGGATGTGGATCGTTCATAGTTGGAGAAAGGCGACCGGCCGGTTGTGCAGGCGAATGATTCGTCGGGGACTTGGAGCGCTGGAGTTAGGATTTCTTTGAGAAGCTCGTCAGGCAGGAAGGAGTACATCGCTCAAAGGAAGCCAGTGCATGCGACTAAAGGAATATATAAGAATGATCAAGTGTGACAACCCGCGCCAATAAATACAGCACATCCACCTCCCATTACCTTGGTATGTAATATTTACGTTTTGGCTTTCAACCCGACGCTTGTCGTCAGGCACTAATTCGTTGTGTCGAAAGTGGCATAAGCTGAGATCAAAGACGCATGCCATATATTGAATAGGAGAATAGGAGTTCACCCACAGAACCGAGGCGGAAAGACCGAGGTGCAACGAATTTGCCAATACGGGTCAAAGGCTTGTGACGGGTAGCAACAGCATCACTGGAGCTTCATCACCCGAGAAATCAGCGCATACAGTATCATACAAGATAAAAATAAATAACAGGTATGATCCAAAACGTCCCTGTCCTAGGCTAAGTCTCAACACTATTTATTTCTCTTTCCTGGCTCGCAAACGAGGCACCCATTTTTGTCCCCCTCCATCCACGATGTCTACTCCGTACAATTCTTGCAGACGCTCCGCCCAAGCTACCCAGTGACTCTTCTTTATCTCGTTCCTGTGAATAGCATGAACACCTGAGCGTTATCACAGAGATGTTTCGTGCGTCACGTACTCAGTAGTCGGCCAGCAACATTTGCTAACTTTGATTTGACGGAGAGATGTAAAGTTTGACAAATCGAGTCCGCCAATGTACTTGAATTTCTCCCTCTCGGCACCACGAGCAACGTCGTTGGTATTGATATATAACATTTCCAACGGATGTTCATCGCTACTAGAGAAGAACTCTGGCACAGCAAACTGGCGAAGCAAGTCTCAAGTAAGCCATCACAACAAGACAAAGAAGCCGGGCACCGAACATACCCCTGGTTTTTCATGGGGGACTGTGAATTCTTCAAGGTTTGGGCATGTGTCAAAAACGCTGATCCCTGGCAAGAACCCGAGTTCCAGAGAAAGCAGCTTGTGGCCGTGCTTTCGCAGGAATGTAATGGCGCCTTCGCACTTGTCGAGCATGGGAAAACGGGCGCGCCGAATTTTGGGGAGTCTGGGAACACCGAATCAATTAGCATTAGCCAATTACCAGATGGAGAGAGAGGAAGGATTCACTCCATGCAACTTAATAACGATAAAAGGGTGTTGTTAATCGAGATGCATGTGATGCTCTCTAGGTTCTGTAGTGCCTTCTTCTTCACTTTTGCTGGCTCAAAGGTGAACTTGGCAGACGATGTAAAGTCGAGGTGCTTCAGCGCAGTAAATTGGTAGAAAACGTCAGGCGTTTTAGGTTGCGTTGGTCGATGGAGATGAATCGCAAGGTCAACGAGGCGTGGGCCCACTTTCTGTGCTAGCGTAGATAGTGCTTGCCAGTCGAAAATGTCGTAGGAACCAGAATAAAAATCTATTTTCGCCGATACGCGCTGGAGGTTAGGCGTATGAAGGAGGAATTCGATCAAATTTTGGGTGACCGTGTTGCTGTGACTCCTGTCTACGGTAAAGAGTGTTTTGATTTGTCTGCCAATTTCTTTCTTTCGCGAGACCAGAGAGGCTAGGCTTCGAGGTTCGTTATCCGTTGTAATGATGATGCAGCGCCAGTAGAGGGGCATGGCCAATTTCTGGTTGTTGGTTGTCATGTTAGCGCAGTTAAGGAATAAAGGGCATTTTGGGAGCTAACATGGAGCTTTTTGCAAACAAGCGCAAGATATCGTCGATTCTTGGGCAGATAGCAATATTCGAGCGTCCCGGGAAGTTCAGAAAACTCGCATTGCTCCAGCTCGGGCAATCCCATGGCGTAGAAAAGAATATTGGTCCAAACGGAATCCGGGAAAGCCGTTAGCCAATCTTTCTGGGTCGTAGGTTTCGGCGAAGGGCTCCTCTCAGGTGAGTTCCAAGCATTGCTTGGTTTAACGTCTGCCCCCACCTTCTCATCTCTATACGATGAATGAAGACTCATGCGCATATTCTCTCTCGGGAAAAAGCACGCACTCGACCCAGTGTACAAGTTGCTTCAGCCTCGGGCTTGACCGAACAGCACTGTTGAAATTCGAAGAAACGAGACTCGTTGTGGTCCTGACGATGATTTTCTTTAGGTTGGGAGCTTTGGACAAACGATCGAACCAGTTTGGATAGTCGTATTGTCCAGCAACGGATACGACTTCGATTGACTGGCTCTTGGATATCGCAGTAGCGAATTCATCGTATCTTGTCACTTCTGATGTGTACCAGTATGACCAAGCAGGGAGGGAGACTGTTTTCTAATAAACAGAACAAAACGAATACGAGATTGCAATGAGGTTATAGGAGAAGGTGGGAGAGAGGCAAGGCGCCCTGGCGCACCAGTTTATCCCATTTCTCAACGTATTCGTGCGTCGATTTGAGCAGTTGTTGGGCTTTCTGGTTTAGATTCCGGTGGTTGTGTCGGCAGAGATCGTACATGATCAACCTCGTCGGGTTGATAAAGGCGAATCCTTTGCGAATAGCCGCAACGTTATCGCTGGAATAGACCTCCAATGATAAGCACAAGTCTGTAAGATTCCTTGCGGCCTTGAGGATAGTCAGTAAGGAGGTACAGTAACCACTTTCAATCCGGAGTTTCCTGATAAAGTCTGCCAGGACGGGTGTGGACTCGATAGCGGACTCGAGAGCCTGTATCTGCGCCTTTGAACGTAGCACGACAACGCTGTATAGCAACGGAGTTGCAACACGGAGCCAGTCCTTGCATACGAGGAGGTACGCCGACGTTGTTTGATTGTAGTTTGAAAAGGGGGACCGTCCACTGGTACAAGCGAACGAGTCGTCGGGGACTCGGAGCGCCGGCGCTAGAATTTCTTTGAGGAGTTCGTCTGGCAGGAAGGAATACATGCCGGACGAGCGCTGAGAGATGTGGGTGGGTGGGTCAAGTTGGTTATTCCGAGTTCTATATATACAAGGTTGGCGGACAGAAAATGATGGAAGCGGTCTGACACGTTTTTTTCTTACGTTGATCCAAATGACTCAGATTTACCAGCATGTGGGGGGGCCAGAGCGCCATGTGCTGCAGTGGACTCACGTCGGGCACAGGCGGGATTGACTCACTCAGGACTCATTCCCCATCATTTCCGCCCTTGACGATGGTGCGGTAGAAAACAGTGATTTCAAAAGCCAATTATACATCGAGTAGAGCAGTGCGGTAAGTGGGAGGTCGAGACTCCAAGAGAAAACGAATACAAAAATTATCTATGAGCAATACTACAGTGCCGAAGCCAGATAAAAATATAATGCAGGCGCGAGTTGAATTCGAAATGTTCGAAAGTTCCGTGCGTTGATGGTAAGAATAAGGTTAAAAGTAATTAGTGTTGTTCGTGTTGCGTGTTTCGGATTCATGTGAAAGATCTGAACCATCATTGATCACCGCTGACTCCTTCTCCGCGAGCCGCGAGCCATATTCTGGCGGGCATTCTCGAACCGTTCACGGATTTTAGCATACCCTTCACGGTCGACACGGTGAACGTAGTAGGAACCGCCATTGTTTCCCCATGAAACACTACCAGAATGGTACTGGCGTTCAGTCACCTCAAAAATGGCGCTGATGTCATCAACCTGGGAGAGCATCATATTAGCCCAACGGGTGGTGAAAAAAATGTAGAATTAGTCTTACGTTACGTTCCGTCATGCGTGCGTTCAGGGAGCTCACAAAGGGCGCCAGCGAAACGACAATGGCGCCTTCCTTGAGGTCCAAAAACTTGGGCTTGAGCGCCTCGTTCACTGAGAAATGACGTCAGGGCTGGGTGAGGTAAAGATGCCGGAATGGTACCTACGACTTTCTTCAAAGACTTTGTTGTCTATGAGAACCACATCCGCTTTCGACATGAGCTCGTCGACACGTTTGCTCTTGAGCATATCCCCCTCCTCAAGTTCCATCTCGCCAATATTGACGCCCCACATCCTCGCCCGAATCTTGATCTGGTCAACCATGTCCTTTGCCACACGGGCTGGCTGAGGCATGAGTTCGATGCCATACGCCGTGCATCCGGTTTGCAATGCTGCTTGCACCACCACATTTGCAACCCCACTGCCAAGATCCAAGAATAAGGAATCTTCTCGCAATTGCGTCAGCCGGATGATCTCGTGGGACAGGGTGGGCATGAGCTCTCCATAGACGGTACTCGAGAAGGCTTCATATTTTTTAAGAGTCTTGACATTAGGTCCCACCGCACGTTGGTAGTTCTCGTCGACGATACGCATGAGGACCTGTTTAGGTAGGCCCTGTTCCGTCCATGTCTCAACCATATCCATTAGGGGATTCCGTGGAGTTGTTTGAGACGGATCTGACGATGGTGGGTATTTGATACTTCGTAATATAGAGTTGATAGCGTCCAAAGAGCGGAGGAAGAGAGGACCGTCTTGTAGGTTAATAGCACGCTTGAGGGCACGAAGTAATGGAACGTGGCCATTGCATGGAAAGCCGTTTTGGGTAGATTTTAGAGTGGCTGATTCGTCGACGGGTGGCTGGTCTACGCTCGGGGTGGTGATAGGTGTTTGGGAATTTGGTGAAGGAGGGGGTGAGGGGGGAGGCGAGTCGACATCGGTGAAGGAATCGTGTGGAAGAGGACCAAAAAGGGCTTGTTGTTCTGGTGTTAAATAAACTACAATAGTGTGAGCCAAAGTAAACAGGCGTAGATGGGGACGGACTGACACTCAACAATTGTCATGAGGGACTTTTCTAGATCCATAATTGGGTTATAGTGGTCTTTGTCCTTTGGAGCGAGAAGAATGAATCTATGACAGAATTGAGCATCCTGTAGAGAGGTATCCCAACCCACGATGCGACTGACCTTTCTTTTGCACCTGAGTTGGGATACTCGAGCTCTGCTACAGGATAGTTGTCGGGATGTGGTTCCCAAGACCTGTCTTCGGGATCATTGGGATTCTTGAAGTCTGAAGAACGTCAGTGAAACCGCAGGGATACTATGGGAAACACGCACATGCTTTATAAGATTTCATTAGCCGCTTCACGATGATCTCGGAGCTGAGGAAAGAGTCTCCTGGATCACCACCTTCGTCAGTGCGCCAGCGGCGACGGAAGAGTGGTACATCGGAATCTAGGCCTGGAAAAAGAGAGGTAGAACGCGATCGGTCACTGCGGTATATAGGCTCGGGAGAGGGAGCAGGGACGCATTGGCGACTCTGAGCGCGTGACTGGACGCGTGAGGAGGCGGAGGAAGAGGGAGTGCGTTTACGCGGTTTCTTCTTGGGTGGAGCGCGTGGTCGCTTTATTTCGCGGGGTAGTGGGACGGGTGGGATGGGATCAGTATCTATGAGCTTGCGTTTGTTGTTGGAAGATGGTAGGGGTTGGGAAAGAGGAGAGGAAAAGGGGGGAGAGGAAGCGGGTCGGGGGAGAGGCGAGCTACGGGCAGGAGTATTTGATGTGCTGCTGCCATGAATGGAGGGCGAGGACCTGATACGGGTTTTGACGATGACTGGGGATGTCGAGGAGGACGGAAGGGGCGAGGAGAAAAAGGCAAAGTCTGTGGAAGAGGAGAGCATTGGGTGATTAAACAAACAAAACTCCCACATTTATGACCTATCACGGTGGCTGTGCCCTGTTCTTCCCATTAAGCCCTCCTCACCTCTCCCCAACCGCACTACCTGGTTTTTGTGAGTTCACACCTGTATTTCATTCATCCCGATTTCATCCTCTCTCTCGCCCTGCAATATAAACTATATTTGTCTTGCATCCCATCGCAACACGGCTTTGTTTGTCTCTGCTTGGCTGCGTCGTATGTGTCAAGCACGAGCCAATCGAGACGACAGCGCTTATCTCTCTCCTTGACTGGTTCCGCAGTGGTCGCCTGCGTTGATGAGGAGTATCTGTGAAAGGTGTCCCAAACCCGAGAGACTGCTGGCGCCTTGCAATAACCCGTAGATCACTGTTGCTGTAGCAAGTGGATATTATTGTGCATCCCTGATGGGCGCAGCTCTGTCACACGTGCAGCACCACGCCCGCAAGGCACTTGTCCGAGTGATCCTCCGGGTGCTCTGCGTCGTCTCCTCGACAATCTCCTCCCTGGTCAACCGTCTCGCTGCTTCTCCGGGTATCCCCGTATCCCATCCTTCCCGTTCCTATTGGACGGTTCCCCCTTCCCCTATCGCTAAACATGGCTCTGCTTCCAATGCTTTCATTCCCGAGTACGCCGACATAGTCATTATTGGAAGTGGAATCACAGGCACCTCCATTGCAAGAACCATACTTGACTACGATGCAAACTCCCGCGGCACCAAGCGACCTCTCCAAGTCGTCATGCTCGAGGCTAGAGATGCCTGTTCAGGTGCAACCGGGCGGTACGTCAAATCGCCCCCCTAAAATCCGACACCCCTGAAATTCATATTTGTGCAGGAATGGTGGTCATATTACACCCGTTCGGTATCAAGACTATACAGAGCTCAAGAAACGATATGGTCCGCAGGTTGCTGCTCAAATTATCCGCTTCCGCCTGTCTCATTTAACTGAGCTCTTGGCTGTTGCCACCGAGGAGAACTTGCTCGACGATTCACAATGCCGCGAGACCCAGTCCTACGATGTCTATCAGAATACAGATTTGTATCGTTATGCAAAGACTTTACTTCGCACCTATACGCAAGACCTCCCTAGTGAGAGTTCTGACTTCTATATCATTGAAGACACTGAAACACTAACAGTAAGTCAATTTTAATCTTACCAACTACCCTAAACACGGCGAGCCTTGTTGTGCAGGACCTCCAGCTGGCACCCTCTGTCGTAGGGTGCCTTGTATCACGCGGTGGCGCAATCCATCCCTATCGACTGGTTACTGGCATCCTCTCCCGCCTTTTACGTTGTTATCCGTCGAGGTAATCCTTGTCCCTGCCGTACGCATGCCTTCCAGAACTCACTGTGTATTGTAGTTTCCATCTCTTCACCCACACGCCCTGCATCAACATCTTACCTCCTACCTCGCCTGAGTATTTCTACACCATTTGCACACCCAAGAATAACATCCGTACACGACATGTCATCCACGCCACCAATGCCTGGGCGTCCCACCTACTTCCCGGTATGCGGAACAAGCTCGTGCCTGCAAGGGGTGTTATGACCGCCCAACTTGCTCGCCCTGGGTTGGGCAAGACCAAATGCGACTGGAGAGGCATGCGGTCCTTTGTCCTCTATCCCAGCTCGTCGTTTGATTGTTTTGATTACCTGACTCAGCAACCGCCTGCACCAGTGAAACAGATATCCGCAACATATCCCCCTTCTTCGGCAGAACTTATGCTTGGCGGTGGTTTCATGCAACATAATGCGTACCTTACGGAGCTTGCGAACGCAGATGACAGTGATTGGAACAGGAGGGTCGAAGATTACTTGTCAAAAGCGTTGGGTGATTATTTCCGTGTAGGCGAAAGTGACGAGAATGATGTTTTGATTGCGACATGGAGTGGCATTTTGGCCATATCTGCAGATGAGCGACCGTGGGTAGGTAGAGTGCCAGAAAGCCTATCTCTCAGAAGCCCTATCTGTGGCAAGAACAGCACAGATAAATCCGAGTCTTGCACAGAGACGATAGACTCTGTGCTGGACGGAAACGAGGGAAGCATATCGTTAGCGCCACCCGGAGAATGGATAGCTGCAGGCTATTCTGGAGAGGGAATGGTACATGCTTGGCTAAGCGGCAAGGCGGTTGGGCTGATGGTTCTGGGGCAAGATGAAGTTGATGGTGGAGTGCGCGAGTGGTTGCCCGAGGTATTTAGGGTTACAGAGGAACGCTGCCGGTGGGCCTGCGTGGAGGAATTGCTGGGGCGTTGGATGTGGTAGAGTGTTATGTAGATAGGCATGGTTGTACGTGGGAAGATTTGAATTTATTTTGATTGTGGCTTCGTGATTGCAACAGATTTGCCTTTGGTCGCTGTTGCCAGCATCCTCCTCCCACCCACAAACGACCCCGTTTTCCCTCTTTTTTCCTTCTCGTGTTCGTCCGCGGCACCGTCCAGCACCCGGTGGTGAGCTCACCGTGTATCGTATGTCTCCCCTGCTGACCTGATCCACGTCAAGACGCAGAACACGTAGGGTGTTTGCTCGGCCGCTTCACGTCCCAGCCCAGTCCATGGCTGTTCTCCTTTCCTCAGACTGGAAGTACCCCGGCACAAATACAGAAATGGACCTTTCTTCATCCAATTCTTCACGACAACGCTCTTCACCCGCCAACGATCACCCATCGTCGTCACCCCAAGTTGCCCCTTCCCATCAACACCATCTTCAGCAGCAGTCCCACGTCCAGCAGCTCCAGCAATCTCCCTATACTTTCCCGCTCCAACAACAGCCTCAAGGCAGCTGGACGCCCTCCATAGCCGCGGCTCCCTTTTACCCGTCTTTCTTTCAGAACCAACAGCAGCCTGGCCAGGCATACCCCAACCAACTCCCACCCCAAGCTGCCTACTTTGATCCTGCTAACGCCCAGCTCGCACAATGGGCTTACCAGCAGATGATGTTCAGTGCGCAGCACGGCTTTCCCCAAATGGCTCCCCAGCGTACGGCTTCCAACCCCTCGGCGCCTAACGACTACTTCTCTCAAAGTTCGATACCTGGCCCCTTCAATCCTTTCCCTAGCGGCACTCCTCCGCCCCACGCTCACCGCAGTGGCGGAACCGATCATCAACAACAGGGAACGCAGAATGGCCAATACACCGGCTTTCATCCTTATCGACGACCCAATCGACAGCAGAGTTCGCACACTCAAGACAGCAACAATGATTGGCGTCCTGGCATTGGTCCCATCCCCCAGCCCCCTTATGCGCGGCCGGAAGCCTCTGGCTCCACTTCCTCCGTCAATTCTTCAAGCAGCCAGAGGCAACGCACCAACAGTAATCAAAGCGGTCACAGCGGCCATAATGTGCCGTCGGCCAATTCTATTTCTCGCAGCCGGAACAATGGTTCCCCGAACCCATCAGCATCAAGTTCTGCTCGAAACTCTCCTTCACCAGGTTCTTCCTCTGCCCCATCCAAGGCGAGCACGCCCCGCGTACCCCATAACCGTAATGGGTCGTCGTCATCGACTTCTACATCAGCTTCTTCACGGCCTTCTGTGCTATCTCAATCATCTCCGACTACCGCCACCTCCACCGTGTCCTCCTCAGCCACATCCAACAGTACGCACCGTCTCGCCCGTCCTTCTCCTCTTTCCCAGGGGAATTTTACTGCTTCTGAGAAGCGGATGTCGCGCGACGACAGTGACCTGGCCGCTATGCTAGAATCCTCCTCAAAGACTTCATCTGGTATGAGCCGCGGAGGATTGAAGGGGAGAATTCGTCGCGCTCTTTCTTTCAATGCTCTCAAGGAGGAGGAAGGTGACGATGACGATGAGTCCATTAAGGCTTCCAACTACAATTCTGCCAAAGCCAAAGGCAAGGAATCCTTGACGGTCAATTCATCGGTGGCTCGTCCAGAAACGGCAGGCGGTGTCCGCAGTCCTGACAGCGGTCTTGATGATGGGGAATCTACTGTCACTGTGCAGACAAAGAAGAAGGGACGAGCGGCCTCTTTGTTCAACTCGAGACTCAATGCCAGTACCGACAACATCTCCTTGTCTTCGACGGTTAGTAGTGCCAGCGTGATGATTCGGAAGCTCGGTTCCATGAGCAAGCTGGTTGTCCGAAGGAATTCGTTGGCCGGCATTACGTCCATCTTCAAGGATAAGAACAAGGATTCCAGCGACAAGGGGAAGAAGAAGGACAAAAAAGGAGCCAAGACAGCGGCCCTACAAGCAGAGGTGTCGCATGTCCATGCTGAGTTAGATAGGAGTAGCAGCGATCGGGGTGTTGGAGCGGATGCAAATGGGCTTAGCCCAGCGGCCGAGTTGGCCCGGCAGCATACCCTTAAGACTAAGGCTGAGGCTGCAGCCAGGGCCAAGGCTCAACAGGAGGCACAAGCTGCAGCGGCTACTTCTGCCGCCGCCGGCAAGGCCAATGGTGATGGACCTAATGCTGGTGTTCCTACATGGGATAAAAACACGACCACGCGGGCTGGTTCTGCGTCGCCAGTCAAACGGTCTGGAGGTGTCAGGGTGAACGAAGATGGTACTCGGGTGATTGTAGAAGAAGACGATGAGGAGAGTGATGACGGGCATTACGACCCTCAGCAGGCCAACTCGTACAATATGGATGGTTGGGATGATGATGACGATTGGGACGTTCCGGAGACGGATGAAGATGTCACGATCCGTGTTGGGATGGGGAAGACGACGATCAACGATGAGGAACAGGAGGAGGTTGAACCGTGGGCAGTGGACGTCCGACGTAGCATCGAGCGGACGAAACGACCCATGAAGGGAATCCTTAAAAGTGCGTTCACCTTGTATTAGTTATACTTTCCATGCGGACCCCTAACTAACCGTACCGAATTGTATAGATGCTGGCTCCTACGACCAGTCGCAGTATCTCAGTGATCAACCCATGCCCACCCGAGCCCGTTCTAATTCGTACAACTCGCACCCCGGTCAAGCCGAGCTCGGTCCTTTGGCTCGCATCCCCTCGCCGGATCCTGATCACATCGACGGTCTCCATCGGCACAATTCCCATTCATCAGGTCACAGCAACACGGCGGCGCCCTCGATCCCTCCTCTCAAGTTTGACTCTTCTTCTCCGATTACTTCCACTTTTAATACAAACACGAAAGAGCTCCCCGATACCCCTTCTCATTCCTCTCACGCTTCCGAGAGGCCGAGTTCAATATTCCAGCATCCTTCGCTCAATTCTTCTGCGCCTGCGTTGTCGATGGTTCCTTCCTCTGCTCCAACATTGACGCACAGATCAGCGACTGCTCCGACCAAAAAGTTGGCATTTGCCACGAGCTTGTCCGTTTACGACACGTTTTCTTCGACCGTTTATGACCGCAGGAGCGAGCCTGCTACGTGGAGCCGACTTACACCAGCTTTGGCACAGAGGATCAAGGAGGAATTGAACTCGTACAAAATGGAGGAAATGGAGGTGCATGCTGCTAGTCGGATTCAGTAAGTCTTTCTACTGGCCTTTTTTTCACGCATGAAGCTGAGTTATCTCGTAGCACCCAATTTTTCGTCTAATTAACCTTTGACGACTTCTCTTGGATTTGCTATCATAACGCCCCGCATCAATTCTTTATATATCCCAAGCATTGTTGCCAATCCTCTGATCTAACACCTATTCCTGCAAGATATCCCTCCCCACTTATTCCCCTATCTTTGACCCTCTCCGGAACCACTTTCGCGACCTGCTTTAGCACTACAAGCACTACAAGATACCCCTGTTGTCAACCATGTACTGTGACACACGGCATGAGCGTTGGTGACAGTATCTCGTCGCTGCATGCGTGTTGTCGATTGACTCGCATCTTGCGTGCTGCAGACTGTAACCCTTTCTCTCATCACACCCTTTCCCAACGACTGGATGGACAATGAAGCATACTGCAATTATGTTCTCTACTTACGTTCGTTTGATATTTTTCTGTCTTTTCACGTTTCTTCCGGCTGACTAGTAAAAAAAAGCAACCCCCCAATGTCTCCATACTCCCAATACTTCCCAATCAGCATTTCAATCTGTTATTTGCAGTTTTGGTCGTCTCCTCCCTCTTCCCCTTTAATACTTGGTTTCTCTGATTTCTTTCTTTCTCGAGGTGGTGTGTATATGTGGTATGGAGGATAAGCTAATTCCATCGTTACCATGTGTACAGAGTGGTTCCTTAATGGCACATAAGAATAATTTCTGATAAGCGAACAAGGGCGGACATACCTGAAGGCTGCCTAGCGACCGATGTGATGAATTGACTTCTCTGCATTCCAGGGTGAAGATTTGTTGAAGTCCGGCGGGAGTCTCTGGTGGTGCATGCGCCCGAGCTAATTGTCGGCGAGGCGCTAAAGAACAAAGGTATGCTTATGTAATACGCACCCCGTCGCGTAATGAACAGATGCCTTTGTTCTCTCAACCCGTCCATTACACAATGAGATAGTTTCTTTGGGTCCTATAAAACCTCGAAGCCAATGGGCCATACACCTATCGCTCGACTGCGTTTATCTTTCTTTTTTGCTTTTTTTACCCGAAGCCGCTAGTCGTGCTTCTCAGGACATCTCTCTTCTTTCTAAGTTCACGATTTACGAACATTATCCATTCCCTAGACTCATCCCGTCACTCGCTGGTATCACTCCTTGAAAATGATTGCTGGAATCTCTAAAGCCATCGCCCTTTACCTTGCTCCTCTTCTGGCTCTGACCGCGACGATTCTTTCTCTCTTTGCGTTCTTGGCTCCGACCCTCCTCCTTCATGATCGCGTTGCACTTTTAACTGTCGCACCTTCAACTGTATTGGTCCAACCCGGACCGGGCCAGAGCGTTGATGGCCCCAGTGTATTTTTGGGCCCACTTGGTGCGTGTTTGTTAGGTTGATTTTAATACTTGGAGTGAACCTGGATATGTTGCAGGTTCTTGTGCTCGCAGCAGCAATGACGCACCACTTAACTGTACACTGCCTAGTGTATCCCCTCAGTTTGGTGAGTGCTCCTATGAATTTGATCAAAGCCCTTATGTTGAATGCGTACATTATCTTGCAGATCTCTCGCCGCTTCCTGAGAATGCCCCGGGGCCGTTGTTGTATGCTCCTTCGGCATCGACACCCGTGTTTATTTCAATTGCACTTGCACTGGATGTTGCTTTCCTTATCACCTTTACTCTCATCTCCTTGCGCCATAAGATGGGAAAGGCTGGCTCTGCGTTCGAGGCTCCTCTACTCCAGAACGTTTCCGCAGGAATCGGCTTCATGGGATTTATGATCGGTGGGTAGTCTATCATCTTTGTCCTTGTGCTTCGAGGAGTTGAACGCCGTATGTTATGTCCAGGATTGACCGCCTTCCTCATCCTTCGTATGTGGTTTGGTAAGGCCATTCAGGACTTCAATTCGAGCATCCAAGCACAGGGAACGCAAGGTCCCAAACTCATTGCTGAAGCAGGCAACGCCTTTACGAGTATGTGCACTCTATGAAACCTAGTGAACAAGCAGTTGACTCTCGAATAGTGGTTTGGGTGGCCCATGCGTTCTGGACGGTACCAGTGATGATTTCGCTTACCAAGTACCATGTTAAGTCAGGAAAAGCCTGAGAACTTGGGCCTTTTATGCTTTATTTTTTACTTTGGGGAATTTGTTTGGATAGGCACGCCTTGTAGCTTAGTTTCGGACTATTGCAATCATGAGATGTATCCTTGCACAATTGCACAACGTCTGATATTAATTAATCACGTGAGACATAGCAATCAGTGACATGACAGATTTTGGGTTACGTCCAAAGTCGTTCGCTCTACTCACCTCAACTCACTACCATGTCTAGGCCGGACAAGGCTACAGCAGAACGCAACGCAAGAACCCTTAGGGAACTCGTGAAACGCCCAGAAAACAAAGTCTGTGCTGACTGCAAACGGAACGGTGAGGACCCAGCGGGTTGTTGGCCCTTTCATGGAGTTCTGAACTCTGATATCGACAGATCCTCGATGGGCTTCCTGGAATATGTAGGGCTGCGTGCAGTTTATCGACGGGGATTATCTGACAGCAATGGTTTAGTGGCGTCTTTCTGTGTATCCGATGCTCTGGTGTCCATCGTGGTATGGGAACGCACATCAGCAAGGTCAAATCTGTGGATCTAGACATGTGGACTCCTGAACAGATGGAGGTGAGTACGCACGCACCCGTTACCCGTATTAGTATTGAGTTCGAGAAGTCTATACAAAAATGGGGCAATAAGCGGGCTAATCTCTACTGGGAAGCCCACTTAAAACCAGGACACATTCCGCCAGAACAGTTAGTGATTCTAAACGGCGTTAACACTCCTTTTCTCATCTCCAACCTATTTCAACAGCAAAATAGAGTCGTTCATTCGCTCGAAATATGAATCTCGGCGATGGGCGATGGATGGGCCTCCACCACCCGATCCCAGCGTGCTGGAAAGCGGCTCAATTGCAGAGCCACCGCCTCCTCCGCCTCAAGAACAATCTCCCGCAGTAGTAGCATCAGCAAGACAAAGTCATGCTTCCAGTAGCAGCATCTCTTCGCGTAACTCAGCATTCACGACACAACAACCTCAGGCACACCAGCTCCTCTCCGCGAATTTCACAAAACCCTCTGCTACTCAGATCCCTACCCAAGCCGCTGCTCAACCTGTTCAACCTGCCCAACCCGCCGCCCCTCAAGATGACCTCTTCTCCCTTGACTTCCACGCCCCTCCCCCAGTCACTACTTCCAATGTTACCCCTCAAAACCCCAAGAAAGATGTCAAGCAAGACATCCTTTCGCTATTCTCGGCCGCTCCCGCTAATCCTCCTTCCAACCCAATGAACCAGTTTAACACTGGCCTCTGGAACGCCTCCTTATCACAACCCCAGCAGCCGGCACAACCAACCAGCATGATCGGAAGCGCAGGAATTGGTGCATGGGGCGCTAGCTCTGGTTGGGCGCCAGCCGCAACAGCTCCCCCTGCACAACCAAACGTCTGGAGTACACCTGCGACTACTACCACTAGTCTATCTCCTCAACAGGCCAGTCTCTTCAATACTAGCGACATCTGGGGAAGCACACCGTCGACGTCTACTTCTGGAACCGGTCTCCCTACTACCACCCCTCAGAAGAAGGATGATGCCTTTGGTGACATTTGGGGCTCATTCAAATGAGCCCGATAAATTGATTTACAACTTCTACATGGACACGATATACTGAGATAGCGTATTTTCACATTGATATCCCATCGTACTTCCTTACACCAGTTGGAGGTCCTAAAGAATATGTGATAATGTGATAAATCGACTAGATATTTAATTCGGTGACTGGACTCGTGTACCTTTTCAATCAATCTTCTGGCAATCGGGTGGAAGGAATCCTTTGCCTTCAGGAATTTCTCGACCGCAAGGTCCCTGTTGACCTTGGAGATTGATCGGAAAACCGGCCTACAGAATTTCATGCGGCCCTTGACCACGCCACTTCCGTCATCGCCGACCACCCAGTCTGCTGCTTCAACTGCATATGTCTTCGCAACAGGAGAAACAGCATCTGCCAAGGCAACTCCGTAGAAGCGGAGCCGAACCTCTGCATTAGGCGTTCGAGACAATTCGTATACGGATGCAAGGTGAGAGACCAGATCAGAAGGGAGAGGTGGATAAGATTGGAGTTTCTCCAGGAAGACAACTAAATCGTGAGTGTAAATCCACTTCAACTGGGAGTGGAGCTAAACGACTGACTTATCTGATTCCCGTCAAAGCCCCCAAGATCAGTTTCTTTGAAGTCGAGTTTAGAAACATCAGGCGTTGACCGAGCAGTATCCCAGCGTTCTGCGAGTGCGTAGGCTTGAGTGGCTAAGGTGGTGTCGAAATCGAGTTTGGCGGGTAGCTCAAGACCTTCACCATGAAGCCAGGCCTGGGCGGAGCACCAAATTCGTCAAAGGCAATCGACAGATTGAGCTGAACAAACGCACATTCCAGTCAATGCTATCCAAAGCTTTGATCTTATCGGGTTGATTGGCGAAGTAATCATAGAGGTGCTTCTTCCAGTCTTCGGTGCGGATGCTTTTGCCGATGAATGTGGTTACATAGTCCTTGACGTAGGGCAAGAAGACATCCAAACCTCCCAGGGTTCTCTCTGAAGACCAGGCGGTCAGGATAGGAACGCGGAAGAGACGGGATGAGAGAAGTTACCAATGTGGAGGAGGAAATTGGCACCCTTCTCATAAGGAATACTGCTGTACGCATCATCGGGATCCTCTCCTTTTTCAAACTCGATAACAAGTCTTTGATATTTGGGGCGATCCTGATATTGTTCCAGTGCTTCCTTCAGAGCTTTGTTACCGATGAGGTAAGAAAAGGAACGGTGGGCTGGTGAGTGGAGGAACTGTTGAAGGACGCGCTCGATGTACGTGGTCCATCCTTCGTTGAGCCAGAAGTGAGATGCTTCTGCGTGCCTGTTCAGAATGATTCAGTCGCTGTTATCTTTGCGGGTTCAGTGTGCACGCACGTAACACCATTCCCAAACCAGGAGTGTGTGAGCTCGTGAACAACCACATCAACCAGAGTACGATCGCCAGTCAGGAGGGCTGAAGAGGAGTGTGAGTTGCAAAGTAATGCTTCGAGTATGAACCATGTACTAACTCGGAGTAAGGAACGTCAAGCAGGCATTTTCCTATTGGTCAAGATTAGTGTCGACGCCATAAGTGTCCGGAAGTGGGCCTACTGACCATACCACCGTAGGGGAACGACGGAGGTAGAACTAAAAGATCATATACACCGAAACGATATGGCGTCACAATACTCTCCTCCTTGTCTAAGAATCTGGTCGTATCTTCACTGAATTCCCAATATGCCGCGTCCATGAGCTCGGGCTCAGTCCAGATACCACTGGTCCATGTCTTTCCTTCGAGTTGAGGGAATGGACGGAAGTGAATGTTACCTGCAGCAATGGCGATCAGGTAGGATGGGATGGGTACAGGCTAGTCCTTCGTGAGTCCACTACAATAACTGCCAGAAGACAATGCACTCATACTTGGTTGTAAGAATAGGTAACCTCGTCTTGGCCGATGACCTTGCCATCGTGAGGGGGTCCATCTGCTGGGGGTGAAACCCGGATAGCAGAAAGGAGCGCCGGAAGCACACTCTTGACTCTGGCGGAGTACGTCTGTTGATTTCATAAGTAAAGAACCTTTGATGTTTACAGAGGAGTCGCACAATCTTTGCGGATGGGGTATCTGATGTTCGTATTTGCGTTAAGGTGAATGTTGATCAAAAAACGGGGCACGATATTCCTACCTTGCAATGGAGCAAGGGTCCTTGAGTAGATCGGCTGGCATTGACTGAATAGATACGGAAATCGTTTTCCTTGTGTTTGTCTGAAATAGTGTCAAGACGTGCTCTCGTGTCTAATTCCGAGTCAAGACAATACGCACTCTTTGTCAAGCCATTGAAGAGCCGTGCTATCAGGGGATGTTTCGTATTCAATTTGAGCTTGAACCTTTACGCCTTTGGTCAAACCCGAAGGCAACGGGATATGAAGCGCCGATCCCATGACCTCATGCTTTGGTTTGAGGTCAAACTGAGGAATGCGAGAATGCGACCAGAGGTTAAGATGTCACGACATGCTAATGCTAGAAAACATACGGGTACTGATTTTCCCTCTACGAAAACATTCTTTATCGTCAAGTCATTCGTATCAAATCTAGGGCATGCCGTCAGGACCGCAGAGCGCCACGGAGTTAAGAACCAGAAGGGACAGACATGACCTCATTGACGTTGTCCGCCCTGATGACTAGGTGATGGGTGGCAGCTCCTTGAATAATATGAGTGCCGAAGTCAAGTTTCCAATCAAATTCGACGTGTTCTGTGGTGACCTGGTCGTAGTTAGACTGGGTTGTGGGGTCGGACATACTGAAGGCTAAGGTACAGGTATCTAATCACGTAGATCACCAACAATCACTTCTGCTTACCAATGGGCATCACTTGGATCCCGTGATAATTTGGATTGTGATGGATGGAGAATGAGCTTCATTGCAAGTGATATCAGGAGAAAAACAGATATCAATACGTGAAAATCATGTCGTAGGCAGAACATAACAGCAAGACAATCATAACGATACACCCATCACACCTTCTCCTGCTCTGGTGATGTGCTGAGTTTTCTTTGCCTTAGTATGGCTTCGCCTGAATCAGAATAAGAAACGCACTGTACATCATCGGTTACAGGGTCCGTTTGGTCTGTGACACGCCAGTGGATCATTGGCAGTGCGAGGGCGAGACCTACAACTAGCAAAATCCAAGTGGACAAAAAGATATTCATGAACCTAGACCGTAGGTGCATTTAGCTATCAGTTGAGCGTTGTGAACAACGAACAAAGGTGACGAACGGGATCTTCACGCCGTCCGCGCGCCAAACTCCTGCAGCTCCTGCAGACTGGATGGATTTATCTGAAACATGTCAGCATAGTTTAGTCTCATGCGGGAGAAGACGTACAAAGACCGGTGAAGTAAGCGAGTTTACCAGGGTCGTTTGACATTGCACCCATGATCCAATACGTCGTGACTTGCCACGTCGCATCCAGAATACCACATAAGGCATAGAGGAATATTCTTCCAACATACGGCGGATCATAGATATCCATCTTGTTTGCCTCAGGTGGAATAGATTCTCGAGTATATTGCCTGTATTAGATTGTTAGTCGTGTAATCGTTTAAGTTGGATTGCATGGGGATTGCGACAACCTTTGATAGAAATACGCCCAGATGTGGACAGCCCAAACCATAGCAAAAAGGACTGTCCAGCCTGTAAATGCGCGTATCCTTCGACGAATACCTTTGCTATCGAGAATAAGACCAATGAATAGCGACCCGATGATCTGTGAGATCCAGTATATGAAGTTATTCAGAGAACGCGCTCTGATATTGAAGAGAGCCCCGTTGTAATCGCTGAATTCTAAAGTGAGATATAATAAGCTCACGAACACATGTTCAAGAGATCGCAAGCATACGCCAGGTATAGAACCAATTCGAGGCAAGGAACATGGGGAAGAGCATAAGAATGAGAGGATCTGTCTTGATGGCAACCAGGAGGCCGATGAACTCCGTTTTCCAGGACGGTTGACGAGGAGGTGTAACTTTCGTTCCATCCGTCCTGATCATATTCTTTGGGTCCACCATGAGGAGGGGAATCAGCACCCCAATCAGTGTGAGAACTAGGAAGCCAATCTTTACTATGTTAGTCGTTCGTTTGACAGTGGTCGGAGTCGGCAACTAACGTAGGTTCCATTTCCGACTGTTAGATTGGAATGTAGTGAACAGACGATTCGTAGGGTCCTATTCCTCGACTTAGGGCTCACCTGAGTTGGCCTGTGGACCGAGCGAAAGTAAGCGGTGGGGATCATTCTATTCAAATGCGACATACCGTCGAGTGGAAATTCGCTCCGAAAGATACCGCTGCTCCAACAACCCCGCCCAGGTTGAAGATTGACCAGAAGATACTAATGAAACGGCCCTTCTGGCTTTCGGTTGGGTACGCTAGCATGAGAGAACCTTGAGCAGTCCAAAGCAAACCCGCACAGATTCCGAGGATTGCGCCAGCTGCAATCACGAAACCACCAGCATTAGGGTGAATGTTCATAGCCCTAGAGAGGTTTTGTGAATAGGCGATGGCAGGAGAAGGTGAAGCCATGCTCACAGGTAAGAACCGATGTACAACGCGTACCCAGTACTTCCAAGAAGCAGTGTCAAGCGGGAGCCGAGGACATTGTTGATGGATCTATAGGCGGGCATGGAAGGCTCAGACGTTCTGGCCCAGGATCATGGAATAGTTTACGCACCCTGCAAAGAATGCAGCGAATGCGAATGTCGCGTAAAGTGCCGCATTTGAATTGGAGTTTGTCTTGGAGTCAACCTGACCGCCTGCTCCCAAGCCATTGAGAGCGTTGAAGAGACCTGAAGTAACGGCTTTAGTGGAGAATGTAGGAGGCCAAGTTCGGAGCTATCCGTGCCTGGACACATGAAGCAAACGAAACCCAGCATTGTCACCTGTCGCATACATCTTGAATATCACTCACTACCGGGAGCGAAGTTTACAACGAACCTGAGTGGCTGGATGATAATACAGCCCCTTGAGACCAGTTGGACGCTCATACAACTGAGACTGGCTTTCGTTGATATCACTGACATCGCCTTTCTCCTGGTTAGTCATATCGGTTGAAGCAGGACGATCGGCAAGTTTGACTGAGGGAGCGGGTGGAGGGAACGGGTGACTGCGAGGTTGGATGCGGGGTTCAAACCTAGCCACTTAAGTGTTGTCCCAACGAGGGCCCTTTAAGCTTATGAGGTTTCACGTCCATCTACGGGTGTTACGGCCCTGGCATCAGAACCATACGGACCTACAGACGGACCAACCTAGTTGTCGCATGGATATGCTTCGCCAATGAACGGAATCCTGAGGAATCCCATGCATCGTGGTAAATAGCGCTTCGGCCCATGTGGGGTGTTGGTGGAGCGTAAGCGGTAATTGAATTCATTCTTTACTAAATTTAAATAACCCCGAAATGATTCTATTGATTGTCGACCTTGTTATCCCCTATTATCCCCTATCTATAGCTATCCATACACCATGGGGTCATGAGTTGATGAGTTGATAAAGCTGACAACGCCTTGAGCTGGGTATGTACTTGAATTTGGAAGGCAAGATTTTTGCACACATCCTTTCGGTCCTGTCCAGACCACACGACCTCGAGCTTGAGCTTGAGCTTGATAGCGGAGCTTGATCCGGGACCGGAATCCGGGATGACCACCTTGGTACTCCTCAGGCACAGTCTTTACGTAATCGGAATACACTATTATATAATAATAAAACAGCTGTACAGACGGTAGCCTTGAAGGTTGAGCCTAGGACTTGTGCTCCTCATCAGTACTTGTTCGGGTCCTGAACAATGAGTCAAACATTGCACTAATCAAAGTGAATCATGGAAATGTTGAACATACAGGGTACCATCCACAGGGTCTGTGTGGTTTTTGACACGCATCTGAATCAGTGGAAGCGCAAAGATCAGGCCAGCAACGAGGAGAACCCAGGTTGAGATGAACATGTTCATATATCTGAAAATCGGTATCTCAGTCAACTATGCTTGGAGTCCAGAAGAAACCATACGGTCTCAGGTTGCCATCTGCGCTCCAAGCACCGGCTGCACCAGCCGATTGAATTGACTTGTCTGGATATATTAATAATCAGAGGCGATACATCAACGAGTGGTCTGGGCGGGGGACATACAGAACCCTGTGAAGTGCGCCAGTGTCGCTGGATCGTTGGACATAGCTCCCATGAGCCAATAAACTGCTGTCTGCCACATGGCATCAAGGAAGCCGCAGAAAATGTATAACATGATCCGTCCAGCGTAGCCGTGATCGAAAATATCCATCTTGGGGGCACTAGAGGCAGTGTCCCTGGTGTAATATCTTGTTTCGAGCTATGGGCATGAATACATCATGAGGATGCAGGAGGACTTACTTTTGATAGAAGTACGCCCAGATATGAACAACAAACACCATTATCAAGAGGATTGTCCATCCAGTGAAAGCCCGGAAGCGACGGGTGAGCTTCTTCTGGTCGAGGACGAAACCGATCGAGAGCGAACCAACGATCTGAGCCAACCAATACACTAGGTTATTGAGCGACCTCGCACGGATGTTGAATAGGGCGCCGTTGTACTCGTTGAATTCTACGAGATAGATGAGTGCAAATCCTGATCAGAAATCAAGGTAGACCTACGCCATGTATAGAACCAATTTGAGGCGAGGAACATGGGGAACAGTAAGAGGACATAGGGATCCGTCTTCAGAGTTACCCAGAGTCCAAGAATTTCTGATCTCCAAGATGGATGGCGAGGAGTTGTAACTCGCGTCCCATCGAAACGAATCATTTTTGAAGGTTCGGCCATGAGGATGGGGATGCCGACCCCAATCAAGGTCAGGATGAGAAAACCAATCTACAGGTCGCACATCGTGAGTATGATCCTCTGGGATGAAGATACTAGCAGCTCACATAGGTTCCATTGCCAACTATACATCAGTCACACCAAAAGTCAGTTTGGACCCTACGGGAAAGATAGCCGCGACGTACCTGAATTACCCTGAGAGACGGGATGATAGTCAGTGGGATGGTTCTTCCAAGGGAAAACTGCACGTACCGTAGAATGGAAGTTTTGGCCCAGGGAAACGGACGCACCAACAACCGCTCCGAGATTGAAGATGCCCCAGAAAACGCCGATGAATAGACCCTTTTGGCTCTCCGTAGGATACGATAGCATCAATGAGCCTTGCGCAGTCCATAGCATGCCAGCGCATAGACCAAGAATAGCTCCTGCAGTGATTACGAAGGCGCCTGCATGGGGGTGGATGTTGATGGCGCTAATTAAATATAGTCCTGTTCAGCTGTTCAGGCGGACACAGAGCGCCTTGGACTTACAGGTAGGAACCAATATACAGGGGATATCCAGCGCTACCGATTAGAAGAGTCAGACGGGGGCCTAGTTTGTTGGTGATAGATCTTGGTGGAAGGTATTAGATAGTAGTTCACCGATGTAAATCCTTGCCCACTTACCCGGAAAAGAAAGCGCCGGCAGCAAATGTAGCATAGAGAGCAGAGTTCGCATTCGCGCTTGTCGTAGTGTCAAGTTGCCCCCCACCACCAAGTCCGTTCAAAGCGTTGAAAAGGCCTGCCTTCGGTTTAACGTCACTGAACCCAGGGAAAATGCAATAACTTGCCTGGACACATGAAGCAGACCAATCCAAGCATGACGACCTGAGTCATTGGGTTGTAGTAGAAGCCTTTGAGACCTTTTGGCCTCTCATAGACTTGGGTAGAACCCTCATCGCTGCGGGCAGCAGGAGATCCCTTCTCCAATTCGGCCATGGTTGTGGGTTCTGAGAGAGAGCGCCAGGAAGGTCTCCAGACGTTAGCACTTCCCTCATTCGCATCGGTATACTTATTATAAAGAGAGTGACCCACTATTCTTAGCTATGGGGTTCACGGGAAGATACTTCTTGCCGAGTTTTCCATCCCCGGTTGTGCGGCGCTAGAGCGTAATAGGAAACCAGATGTTGGTCGCCTAGTATGTTCCCTCGCGTTCCGGCTTAGTGGAGCGAAGGGCTAGGTCCACTGAACGGTAGATACGCGAGGCCGTGAATCCAAAAGTTGTATGAGATGTGTGACTTCGAACAACGAAGGGGACTGGCTGCTGAGCTATCCGCACAGCATGCGCACTTCATGAACCGCCAGCTGTAATCTGTATCAAGCATCCTGGGAAAAAGGTTGACTGGACCGCGTGGACGTCTTGACCTAGTGACGCTGCAGACGACTGTCTGTTCTACCATAAGGACTTAACCGGAGATGCGTCGAGACAGAGAATGGTGGTGAGGGATTTTTCTGTTCCCGTTGCTCGCTATCCTGCATGATGTGTGATGCCTTTGAAAAGTCTCTGTTGAAAGGGAATTATGGGAAGCCACATTTTGACTTGCAGGGCCAACATTCCAAACATGTTTCAAGATGCTGGTCGCATGACTAGACGACTCGTGCCAAAGGCAGATGAATACACGGAGAATGTTCGATTCAGAAGAGGTCGGTGTTGGATCGGTGGCCTTTCCATGGTCCCGACGTCGGCTTAATCCGGTTCGAGATAGGGCCGGGCAAATTTAGGTGGTGACGATTCACACTGTGGGAGTATCTCACAACGGAACTAGCATATAGTAAATACTAGAAGCCACCGAACAACTATTACAAATGGGTCAAAAGTCTATAGATGGTGTAGGGGAAAGGACCTGGAAAGGACAGAGGGAACTCTGTTCTGAAACGAGAAAGGTGAACGTAGCTAGGGCGGCACCAGAGGGAAGGATTTCACTCTGGGTGAGTGTCCGGATTGGTGGTGGTAGGAGCGACAACGCGAGATTGGCTGCTGATATTCGAGAGGATTGGCTTGAGAACGGTGAAGTATGTAGTTTGAGCGCCCTGAAAACGTGGTGGACGCGAGCGAGAGATCAGGGGAGGTACACAACACGCGTTTAACTAGGTTACTCACGCGGAAGGCAGGCAACTGCAACCAGACGATGAAAACGGTCTTGAAGGCATAGTACCAGGGGACATAATAGAGAACAAGGCGAATAGCGAAACTCTCGAGGAAATTGAAGAAACCGAAGACGACCCAGTATGTCAGCCACTGGACATCGTCGTTAGGGGAAGGAGATTCGAGGGCCTTGAACGAGAGATAGGCAGGGAGACCCCAGCCGACGAGATTCGAGACGGGAGCAGCAAGAGGATTGACGGTGTGAAGAATGGCAATAACGAAGAGGGCACCAAGGACGGCGTAGGTTTTAGGAATTTGAGTGCGTTGCTCGAGGTTGAGGAGGACAGGGTACTTGGAGAGCTGCGAGACATGAATTGAGGACAAAGAATAATGTAGGCGAGAAAGGACAAACCTCCTTGTCGAGCTGATTTACGTGGTACTGGGCCTTGTTCTGGACCTGGATAAAGACGGGGTGCTGCTGAATCTTCTGAGCGGCGGACATGGTAGTTGGGATGAGGAAGACAAGTTGCTAGGAGGGTTGATATTTGGTGCTTGCACGTGTTTGTCTCAGTTGGGGCGTGACGTCTTGTGGAACGTTCTGCTGGCGTGGCCCTTCGTCATTCTGTTCCACGATGGCGGACTATCTCCAGGCAAAGGTAATTTCTCAATCCTCCACCCATACACTGTGCTCATGGCTCCAGCTTGCCTTCGATGCCCTTCCCCCGTTTACGCCACTCGTTCCAACCACCGCTCTCCCATATCTTGCCCTAGTGCTTCTGGTCTCTACCTTTGGTTTGGCATTTTATTTTACAACGTATGGTTCTATCCTTTTCCTCTCCGACACACCCTCACCGTTCCTTCTAGACTCCCGAAACAGTCCCTTCCTTTCCGAGAACTCGCTGTAGCATCCACCGCCAGTCTTCTCGGCGGCTTCGGCATCGTCGCTCTATTTTGCAGTGTAGGCGTCTATGTCTAAACAATACATTCCATCTGTCCAGACCTTCCCATTAATTATTGACACGCCATCCATGCTTGCACGATGCACACTTGCTAATGGTCAGCACGAGCTATACCCAACGCCATCAAACACGCACCGTGTAGAAGATTGTCGACCCTTCATCCGCGCTTCGCAACTGTCCCTTGTTCAATATTGCTTCCATGTGTATTGAAATTAGTCCACGCACCTGCATCTCTTTCGAATATGCTTCCATGTGGCCGCAGGCTGGACACTTCTCCGAAACCTAATTTCCTATGAGCACTCATCATTCCTCGCAATGAAAATTAGCTTACCAGTGTTCCCTGATCTCCCTTCTCGTGAAGCTTTGTCTGCGTTTTTCTTTTCTGCCTCAGTGCAGAAGGAAACGCGTCCGGATGCGACTGTGTGGTGATAACGATATTGTCATATGCTATTTCGAACCCTTAGGATGGCTATTTTTCATGGGAGGTAATTACCGACCCACAGCTTGCCGGCTCTTCGTGATTGCATTGCTCGCATGACACCTTGTCCTCGCCGTCTTTGGGTTGATCTAGTAGTGTACCACACTCTGGACAGAACAAAAGAGATCCTGATTCATGTGTTACTCGAGACCGCTTGCTCAATGACAAGTCGTGCTGACCTATTTTGTGCGCGGAGACCATTGGGAATAAGGGAATGCTGCCAAGATCGGATTCACAGAAATCCAAATCAGTATCCCGTTCCGGTCACGTGCATGACCAGCGTCTTAGGCTGTCCCACGGGGCCACGGGTTAGACAAAAGACTTGGCGAGACAAAAGTGTGACAAACTAGAGCATGCGTTTTCTGGGTTTCCTATCTCTACCCTTGTACCTTGGTCTCTATGCCGCTCTCATCAAATCTTTCCTATTGTTAGCGTCACTTTCCCTGGATTCTTGGTCAACAGAAACGTGGCAGGAACACGGGAGAACAACGATATCCCTTTATATCTATTCCTGCGGCTTGCGCTCGCGGATTACCAAAACCACTTTGCCAATAGATATTTTCCTTGTTCTGTTATAGGTTGTTCTTTTGAGAACAATTGCCATCTATCGGCAAATACCAGTGACCCTGATCGCGTTCTTCTAGTTTATTGTTTTCTCGGCAGCCGTGCGGCGTTGTGGGTCCAGATATTAACAATTATAAAGTTCGGTCGTTCTGACAATCACGGCCCCATACACACCCATTGTTGTGTTCTCGGCTCGCTGCCTTTCCCCTTCACTTTGTTCTGCTCCCTCACACGCTGTGCGTGTATTCTCGTTCTCCGTCATCGTCTGGCATTTCTCGTCCATTCCTTCTTTCCGTCACTTAACGAGTAACCCTTTCTCGATCGCCCTCCCACTCTCGATTATCCAACATGCTATCCGATTCGCGTTTTGCTCAGGTCATTCACACCCTCCGAATCGCGGACGCTTATTTCTTCGCCGAGGCTCGTAGTTGCCGTGCTACCCATAAACCTACCCATCACGCCAAGCAGCGCGCCGTTAGGCTCAAACTGAAGGTCGACACCGATAGGGCTGCTAGGCTGCCTATAAATGAGGTTTCCACAAAACCTTACCCGGAAATCGTCCAGACCTATAGCCCGATCGCCGAGTCCAATACATATGCGACTACTACTTGGGTTACTGGCCCTACCATCAGCGACTTGCTTCATGTGAACGCTGCGCTTATCCGGTACCTTGCAAGGACTACCCAACCCGTGCAGGAAGGTGTTTGTGACAGGCTGATGTATCCTGCCGATGATTTTGAAGCCCACCCCGTTGCCCAAGGGCCACGACCTGACGTTATTCCGGAGGCTGTTTCCGACCAGAATGTCCTTGCTACACATTCCACAAGCACATCGAAATCGAGCAGTGCAGTTGCTACTCCGGTTCGCTATGGTATCCTCGTGTCGCTAGCCGTTCGTCTAACTAGATGGTTGCAGGAGGATCGGCCGAGACTACCTCTCAAGATTCACATTAACTTTAAACGCAAGTCGTGCGAAGTCGAGAGCAGCGGAGCCTATGTCGAGAAGAGACCGAAGGTATTGTATGCTCCAGCCCTTCCCCTAAGTAACTTGGCTGACTTTCAGGTTAGTACAGTAGAAAGAGTTGGCTCGTTACCCTTCGCCGGGACGGCACCTTTTCACAGAATGACTAGGTGCCAGATTCCCCTTACACTGAGGATCTCATGGTCGAACTCTTTTCACATCTGATGACATCATGCTTTCATTCGTTAGGACCTTGCTTCCCATTCCCTACTTTACTATTGCCTTAATGTTGTATACCTATGGATGCGTAATACGAATTCTGATGTTATAAATGGACGTGTCTTGTTGGTTTCAATAAAAGACGTTTAAATCCAAATTATATATGTACAACAAGTTGAAGAAGGCAAGAAAGCTGATGTGCTCAAAAAATAGTGGCTAAAGTTCCATCGTCATCGTCTGAGTAAGCGCTCGCAGCACTGACTTTAGGACCAGGCCCGTTCTTTCCAAAGGTGAAACCAACCCAAACGCCTCGGCCCATGGGCTCTTCGGTTTCTTTCACGAGCTCAACGTTTTTCTGTTTCTCCTTTACTTCGGCGTATTTAGCCATGTCCTCTGGGGAAGTGAAGTCATCATAGTATCCGGTGTCGATTTCCGAGTCGAGAGCAGGAACAAAAGGCGCTCGAACACTGCGAAGGTCGTCCCATTTGACGTTCTTGAAGAATGGGTGACTGGTTACTTGGGAGAGGGTGGAATACCGAAGGCTTGCATGGGCAATCAATCTACGCGGTATTGAGTCAGAAATAGCTTAGGAGAGGTAGCTATAGCATACCTTGTTATTGCATCCCAAGAGATATCGCTGAGATTGAAAATCATGTCTTCTGGCCGATCGTACTGGGGCCTCCTTAAGACCTTGGTCCAATTCTTGAGATTTGTCCATGTTTCTTCTGGAGTCCCACCACTGAAAGGTGGGAAACCAGCCATGAACTCGAATAGGATACACCCGAGAGACCAATAGTCGACAGAATAGGTATAAGGTTTCCCTCTGAGAACTTCGGGGGCCTGTCCCACATATGTCGGTATCAATTGCGCTAGGGTCGGCATTGGTCTTACCATATAGTCCGGCGATCCCACAATAGAATCAGCGTAGCGGGGATCTTCGTTACGGATGGAACGATAGATTGAGCGACGTTCCATTGTTGACCGGTGTATAATCTGATTGTCTTTCACTTTGTCGAGCTGTTGAGAGAGCTGAATACATTTTAACAAGAGAATAGATCTTGTTACATTACTTTGATTTTCAGAGATTCGATACGTTGTGGGTTTAATGCACCAGTTGCGAGTCCAAAATCGGTCAGCTTGACATGGCCCGTACTATCAATTAGGAAATTCTTAGGAGATATCAACACTTGCAATGGCCACGCGAAGCCAATGCGCGCACCTCTGGTTTGAGGTCACGGTGAATGTATCCAAGCTTATGGAGCTCATTGACTGCAGCAAACATTTCGCTTATGTAGAACCGTGCGTGCGTCTCCTTGAGGATGCCAGAGTTGTTGAGGAGCGTACGGAAATCACCTCCCGGGACATACTCCATGGCCAAGTATACATGTTGTGGATCTTGGAAAGCATAAAGTAATCGCACGAGCCAAGGTGTCTTTGTGGCGGTGAGAATGTCACGCTCGACTAGAACATGGCGGATCTACAGCCAGTGTGAGCCGTGCAAAGATTGGAGGCTAAGGATCAGCACTAACCTCATCCATCTTGTGAAGTGTTCGCTTCCGCATCTTCTTCAGAGCACAAACTTCTCCAGAGTCTTGCTTACGAGCAAGATAAACTTCGCCATAACCTCCTTGTCCGACTTGAGCGATGATATGGAACTGATCGACTTTCAGTTTCGCCCGGCGGCGGCGAAGCAAAACCCGTTCGCGTCCGCAATAGGATTTGAACTCTTGTGCGTAATCTTGCCCTTTAACTCCTCTCGCAGCCGTGTCTTTGTCAAATTTAGCCCGTCTCTCTTTGCGTGCGGCGAGGTAACCCAATGTTTGGAAGTAGTAATCGAGGAAATCTGATGGGGCATCAGTGCGACAAGTTGAGTGGCCTGAGGAGACCAACCACTCACAGAGTTGAGCTACAGTAGCTTTCCTTTTGACTTCGGAAGACTCCAAGAGTTCCCGTTCCCAAGCCTTCATCGCGCCTTGTCGGAGAGTTAGGCCAGCCTTTGCGGTTTCCATGTGAATGTCGCTTGCAGGTTTGGCTGTGCCCATGGTGATTTCGTTGTAAGCGAAAGGCTTGGCTGTTCCCATGCGAATATCAGCGAGGTCACTAGGCATCCTTGGAGATCCTTAGGATCGTTTGGGAGGAGGGTAGGTTTAGGAGGTGTGTGGCCAGACGAATGAATATTATTGACAGATTGCATACTGTATGCAATGAAGTTAGTACGGATATATATTGAACACGTGACTTCCAACACGCATGAAACAGACGCGCCTCGCGTTTTCAGTCCAACCGTTCCAACTTCATGGCTACCACTCGCCTCCCACGCATCGATCTCTCTCGTCTTCTTCAGGACCAGCATCCGCACATAGATTTACGCGTTAATGTATATGAAGACTCCACTCGAAACTTTCTCAAGGCGCTTGTCGACTTCAAGAATAATGCAATTACGTCCATTTCCGAGCGGCGCAAGTATCAAGTTTCAGAAAAAAAGAAGATTGCAGAAAGGAGCCAGCAGGCGGAGGCTGAGATTAATCAGTGCAAACTCAAGGAGATAGATCTAGTTGCAGGTTCGTGTTAATGAGTCCACTATCGCACTGACTTGAACTTTTCATTTAGATCTTGAGCGCGAGAAGGACGAACGGAAGGACGCGGAGCTTGCTGTGGCTGCGCTTCAGCGACAATTGACTTCACTTAGGGACAAGTGTACTGCGGTCCAAGGAGAGATTGAACAGTACCGTGCTATCACTGCTAATCTTCGGCGAGGTAGACTATCATCCCCTTCTGTCGACGTTTCTGAACTTTGAACCATAGAGAAGGATAAAGAACGAGCTACCCTTAGTACACATGCCTCTCGGATTCCACCAGAACTCATGGCCTGTGAACAACAGCTTGCTTGTGCTATTGAAGGGGTTGGAAAGGACAAGCTGTTGTTCAGGTTTACAAATATTGACCCCGAGGATTATGCACGGGAGGCCAGCTTTGTGCTGGATATAGCTGAGTCTTCCTATAAAGGTAACCCATGATGGTGATTGTTTAAATGTTTATCAACTGATGTCTTTTTGGTAGTTATTACAATATCTCCAAATCTGCCTGCAATAAGTGTTCTCCTCAGCCAGCTGTCTGATTCTGGGGATATATATTGGTTTGTTAGGGAAGTCCAGAGTGTCTTTATTGATATATTTTCTTCAAAATGATGTAGATGAATCTGTTGCAGTTGCAATAATTTCTGAGTAGTGGACATCATGGATAACTTTTTGGGTATTCAGGGACTTAGTATCTGCCTGTACTCTGACTTGCAAGAATTCTCTACCTGGAGCAAGGATATGGGTTTTATGGGTGAGTGTCAAGAGTCCTGCAGCAGGTGGAATATTCCTTTGCCTGGCAAAGCAAGGATTTCTACACCCCATGTTATGACTGTACAAGCACTGACATTCACCTGACTTAGCCTGATTGGATTGCATTTTCTCTGCCATTTATGGCCACCTGCTTTGTCCAATAATTTTCCACTTTGTTCATTTATTTCTATTATTAATTGTTTTATCTGCTCTATCCTACTAATTTCTGACTCTGTTGTGATCATGCTCTATATTTAGTATGCATACCTTACTCATCACTCTGTTTGCTAACTTATTTCCCATGCTACTGTTATAGTGAGGCTGGCCTGGTCCTAAGCTGGCCCAGTATGTACAGACTATACCAAAGGAGACTCCTTATGTACTAATAGATAAGTTATCTTTAAAGTATTGGCCTTATACAATGAGAGCAATACTTTGACAACAATTATCTTTTGTCTGACAATAGTCTTACAACTTTAATAATGAGCTCAACATCAATGAGAGCAAACTAGGGTTATATCTTTTGCACTTTATTTAATAAAGGCTGTATATTGAGTCTCTACCTAACCAAGTAGAAATGTGTTACAGTCTCATCTATATTTAGAGCACACTTACTCAGCATACCATTTCATCATTCATATGTCTCAGCCCCTTGCTACACTTCACCTTAGTCACCTACTGACTCATCTCTGACTCAGCTCTTGTTTCACCTATTCTTAGTTCATCCCCTCACAGTATATAAACCCTAGGTAAAGCACCTGTATTCCTTATGCTTTACCAACTGGTTCTCTTCCCTTTGTCATCCTCAAGTCTTTGCCTAAGTTGCAACTTGAGTTAACCACAAAGGTCATAACATTTGGTAAAGCATCACCAACTCACCTTGCAATGAGGGTCAGCCAGGAGTGCTTGACCAGGGCTCAATTAGGAGCATTACTGTGGCTCAACTAGGAGCATATATCAAGGCCCACTGAGGGGTGTTTTATCAAGGCTCACTGAGGAGTGACATCAAGGGCACATTTAGGTGCAAGGGCCAACTGAGGGGTGATAACAGTGCTCAACTAGGAGTAAGGCTCAGTATATGAGCAGAAGCAATATTTGGAACAGCAGAGAAGGAACACCAGCACCATATAGCCTAGGATAAACCAGAGAGCCATCAGTGACAGAGTTTTCAGATGTCACAGTGAGTAAACACACTGACAACAAAGAGACTACCAAGTTAGAACTTGAAGATCAGCCAAAACCTGCAGACAAAGAACAACCAGAGGAATCAACAGATGAAGAAGAATCAGAAGTACCTGTAGATAAAGAAGAACTAGAAGAACCCACTGACAACAAGAATATCAATATCAACATGGCCAAAGAAACAGCAGCAACCCAGCAGACAGGAGGGAAATCATTGGCCCCTGACCCAGGATTTTTTGATGGAAACAGAAGCCAGTTTGATGACTGGTGGAGATCGATGTCATTCTTCTTGAAGTTTAACAAGATCAACAAGGCTGACAGGAAGGCCATAGCAGTACTCTCAAGGATGAGAGGCAGAACAGCAGGACAATTCATGAGCATGAAGCTCAACCAGATGGAACACAGCAATGATACACTTGTATGGGACAACTTCCGCAAGGAAGTAGAGGTGACATTCAGAAATGAAGGACAACAAAGTGATGCAGAATGGAGAATCAAGATGTATCAACAGAACAACAAACACACAGCAGACTTCCTCATTGAGTTTGATGTATTGAAGACAAGGTCCAAGATGGATGATAAACACACCATATTCCTGCTCAAGAAAAACATGCATTCAGACACTATCAAGACAATATTGGAATTCCCAATTGAAGCAATGCCCAATACCTACAAGCAGTGGAAGGAAACTATCCTAAACATTGGCTTGGGATATGAAGCTGTTGAAACCTGAACCAGACACATGGGAACTGGCATTACATATGGAGGAATGGGTCAACCAATGGAGATAGGGAGACAAATGACAGCCAACAACAGAGCACTGCCCTGATGCTTCAACTGCAATACTGTAGGGCACATTGCCTGAGACTGCAAGAAGCCAAAAGGAAGGAAGTGCTTCAACTGTAGCAAAGAAGGGCACATCTCCAGAAACTGCAGAGCTCCCAGGAGAGCATGCATCAGGAGCATGGAAGAAGAACAAGAGGGTGTAGAAGGATCAGAGCAGCAGGGTTTTTCTGAAGGCTCAGAGTGAGCATGAACTCTTGAGCTGTTGCATCTAAGGCTTCTTCTAGACAATCATACATGATTCCCCAGAGAAGAAGTGGAGCATGAGAACTCTTTGTGAAACCAAAGGTTCAGATACCCAAAAACTAGCAATGGAGACCCATGACACTGATTGATTCTGGATGCACACATACCTGCATTGCAAAGAAAGCAGTTGAAGAACAGGAGATACCAACAAAGAGACTGGAAAAGCCATTTGAAGTATACAGTGTAGATGGGACTTGTAACAAGGGACAAAACATTACAGAATATATGGAACTGGAAATGGACATCAATGGGCACAAGGAGCAATTGGCAGCAGTTGTCTCACACATTGACTCAGCAGACATATTTTTGGGATGCAATTGGCTAGTGGAACACAACCCTGAAGTCAACTGGATCAATGGACAGATCAGATTCACAAGATGCCCACCTGAGTGTAAAATCAAGTATGAGACCATTGACATACCAAGGTTAAGAAGGAACAGCACACAAGAGGAAAAGGAACCAGACAAGACAAAGGAAATGGACCTACTGGAATACATCAGAGACTACACACACCTGTTCAACAAGCAGAACTTCAACAAACTACCAGATCACACAGAATGGGACTACAAAATCACCCTCACAGAAGAAAGTCCATGAGAATTACTGGCCAAGGTGTACCTGATGATAGTTAAGGAGAAGGAGGAACTCCACAGGTTCATTGAAGAAAACCTCACATCAGGACAAATCCAACCATTGAAATCCCCCTATGTATCACCCTGCTTCTTCATCCCAAAGAAAGACAGATCAAAAAGACTTGTACAGGACTATTGGAAACTCAACAGCATCACTGTCAAAGACAAGACACCATTACCACTAATAGGAGAAATCATTGATAAACTGAAGGATGCCAAGTACTTCAACAAACTGGATATCATTTGGGGATACAACAATGTGCACATCAAAGAAGGGGACAAATGGAAAGCAGCATTTCTAACAAATGAGGGATTATTTGAACCCACTGTCATGTTTTTTGGGCTATGCAACTCCCCAGGAACATTCCAAAGGATGATGAACACAGTTTTCCAAGAACTGCTGCAGGAAGGAGTATTGGTCAACTACATGGATGACTTTGTCATACCCAGTAGAACACAGCAAGAACTCAAAGAATGAATGATATGTTTCCTCAAGGTAGCAGACAAGCACAAACTATACTTCAAACAATCCAATTGTGTATTTGACACAGAGGAGGTACCCATACTGGGAATGGTAGTAAGAGATGGGAAGGTTAAAATGGAAGAAGAAAAGATTGCAGTAGTCAAAAACTGGTCCACACTGACCACAGTCAAGGACATTGAAAGCTTTCTAGGCTTTGCAAACTTCTACTGACAATTTATCAAGGGTTTCAGTGACATTGCAGGACCACTACACAGGTTGAAAGGAGGACAGCCATAGGAATGGGGAGAAACTCAGCAAAGTGTGTTTGAAGAGCTGAAGCAATGCATAACAAAAGAACTGGTACTGGCACTCCCCCAGGATAATGGAAAATTCAGAGTAGAGGTTGATGCACCAAAGTATGCCATTGGAGGGGTCTTATCTCAAGAGCAAGAAGGGAAATGGCACCCCATTGCATTCCTATCCAGATCGCTGTCACCAGCAGAACACAACTATGAGATATACAACAGAGAACTACTCATGATTATCAAAGCACTGAAAACATGGAGGCAATATCTACTTGAAGCAAGGGAGACATTCAAAGTCTGGACTGATCACAAGAACCTAGAGTACTTCTGATCCCCATGACAAGTTAATGCAAGGCAAATGCAATGGCACCTGAAGTTACAGGAATACAACTTCACCTTGAAGTACATACCAGGGTTTTAGTTCAATCTGATTTGTACGACACTAACTGCCATCTCTTGTCACAGATCTATAAATCAGTTGAGAGCTACTTACTCTGCTTAGGATTTGTTCTCAAAAGAGACAAGACTGAAGCATTCCATTTCTCTAGTTGCCCATCTCGCAACCCAAACCCCCCTATCATCATTGACCCCTCCCTCACCATTACTCCTAAACCCTTCCTCTGTTACCTTGGCTTCTGGTTTGACAGAGGTCTCACTTTCAAGGAACACGGCCAGTTCTACTCAACCAAGGCACTCTCCACTGTTTGATGCATACGTATGCTCAGTAACTCTGTTCATGGTCTCTCCCCCCTCCACAAGAGACTCCTCTACCAATCTTGTGTGGTTCCCATAGCCACATATGGATACCGTCTCAGGTTCAATCACAATGCCAGATACTGTGGACTAATCAAATCCCTTCAATGCATGCAAAGACAAGCTGCCCTTTGGATCACCGGTGCATTCCACACCACCCCAACTGGTGGGGTCGAGGCTATTGCAGGTCTCATCCCCATCCAACTCCATCTCTTCAAGCTCACCAAAAGGAGCTCTCTTCGATTCCACACTCTCCCCTCCTCCCACCCCCTCAAACTCCTAATGCAGGACATTGATCCCCTAGACACCCGCCACACCAAATAGCACTCGATGGCACTTGACTTCATCTCAGACACTCAACTGGTCACAGACTGGTTCCAGCATCTCCATCCATGTGCCAAACCTGGCCAGCGCCTGCTGGACTCGTTCAGCAAACAAATCAAATTCATTGAGTGTCCTAACCCTTCAAAAGAAGGTGCTTTGGCTCTCTACATCACCAATGCCTCTCGTGCCTGAGATCTTTCATTTTCCTCTCCCATTTCTTTAGTCGTAGCTACAGATGGTTCTGTTCCCCTCAATTCCTCTCTCTCCACTACCTCTGCCTTCCTCGTCTTTAATTCTTCTCCTACAGACATTTTATCCTCTTCCATTCACCCTTGTGGTGAAGTTTTATCTCCTGACTCTGAATCTTACACTCTCCATCTCAGATTAACTAGTTCCATTTCTCTCGCTTCCTCTTGCAATTGTTCTTCTATCATAGTTTTTACAGATTCCATCTCCTCTGCTAAAAAACTATTCACTTATAGCCCCCACAGTGCTCATCAAGACGCCATCGCAGTCACTCCCATCATATGGCAATGGCTCTCCTCTTCCCCCTCCAACCACATCCACTTCTGGTCAGTTCCCTCTGCAGCTCAATGGTTGATTCACTTCCAAGCACATCAACTTGCCAAATCCCTCCACGTTCTCAACAACAGACAACAGCCCTACTGCACATCCATCAGCTTTGTCCACAACTACTACACCCGTAAATGCCTCTCCCTATGGCATTCTCTTATGGACAAACCAGCCCACAGCAGCCATTCATGGCTCCATCTCGTCAACCCTGCCAGACGACCCTTGAAACCCAAGTATGCCAACAGTGGAACTTGGCTCAATTCACCCCTCAGCAAGAACGCCCAACTGTGTGTGCGCTTCACCTGATGCATCACTAATCATGTGCCCATTGGTGCCTTTCAACAGTGCTTCTTCCCAGGGCACCACATCACTTCTTGCCCCTGTGGAGAAGTGCTTGAAACTCGGGACCACATCCTTGACAACTGTCCCCTCTACCACTACCCAGTAGGAACCTGTGATGGCTTCTACTGGCTTCTCAACTTTCTCAACTGCAACCCCACTACCTTCTCTTTCACTGACCAGATCCAAGGTCCTATTACACAGGAGGAACATGCCACCCACTGACTTACCAGAAGAGAGCGACTTGCCATCAATGGCATCCCAGATGTTCACTAGAAGGGTTTCCCATTCTCCTATCTTCTTCCCTTACTCCCCATCATCCCCTCTCATGATTGATTAAGTTAGTTCATTAGTTCTTTCTTCTTCTCTTCACATATCTCATAGTCGATATTCTTATCATCTCTCATCCCTACTTCTCTTTTCCTTTCCTTTCTTTCTCCTTTTCCTTTATCTCTAGTTTCGTTCTTGGGACTGCTATCGTGCGCCTGTTTGTATTAGCTAGTCTAGTGCAATAAACTATGAAAAAAAAAAAGCACATACCAGGGAAGACAAACACCAAGGCTGACATCCTATAATGAACCATGCATTTCAATGAAGTAGAAGAAGACAAAGAGGTCACAATCCTCAAGGATGCACTATTCCAATGACAAGTACACCAAGAAGAAATGATCACAGAAGAAGTCATCCTAGGAAGAGGGTTATTCAAAGTCAAGGGAGATGAAGAAACACTGAAGGACATCAGGACAGGCAAAAAGGAAATGGTAGTCAACAAATGGTTGAAGGAAGAACCTGAAAGGACATGGGAACAAGAAGGGATCATATACCAAGATGGCAGAGTTTATGTGCCAAACCACAAGGGCCTCCAAAGCAAAATCATGAGAAGGTACCATGACTCACTTGATATTAGACACCCAGGATCCCACAGAATGTTGGAACTCATCAAACAAACATATTGCTTGTTACAAGGTTTCTTCTTTAGCCAAGCGATGCCTAAGTTGGGGCCTATCCTTGTAAGTGAGATGAGCAGAGGTCCTAGTCCTGTACAGGTCAGTAGGAGCTGCTCTGTTTAACCTCAAGTGGCTGTTCACATTGTCTCTAGGCAGCGAACTCATATTGATCGCACACTCTGTAGGACAAGACATTGAAGAGAAGCCTGAGAGGGAAAAGCTGACCACAAGGGCAAAGAGTTGTAGACTTTATGGGCTACTGATGCTCAAGGTCTTATTCAAGTACCAAGAGGAGGTAACACAATGTAAAGATTAGACTTGGCTAATCTATGTGTCCAAGCAACTTACATATACAAGTCCTACAACTACTTTGGGAAGTAGATCAATAGTAACATAGAAAGTGAAATCTTGGAAGGCACTACATAAGAGGGAAGCATAGGGCATGGGGCATGGAGTGCAAGGGGAGTGCATATGTCATAAAATGAAAGTCTGCTAGAGCGAACATAATTGATGCAGACATAAATACAACAGTAGAGATGAAACTGGTACCTGGTCCAAATATAGAAAGTGTCTAAGAAAGGAAGTGGTAAGTTCAGCATTCAATCACAAGTCATCATCACATGGAAAGTATACTCCATGGTAGCGACACGCTTCATCTACTTTCTCACACATTTCCCAATCAATTGTCTGTTGCAACTCTGTGGTTTCCTGCCAGAGGCTGACCATGCATCTCATCAATTCCCAGTCTTCATAGTTCTGTCCCTCGGGGTTTTCAGTTTCCTCGGTGACCTCAGTGTCAGTAATATTCATAACATGATCCCCCTTGTAAGATTGAGTGTCCTCACTCAACTCAATGGCTCCCAGTAATGTTTTCATCATTGTAAGGATATTCATACATTCCCTCTCCTGTGTCATCCATGACACTTTGGAGGGCACACTTGATTGACTGAGCTGACTGTCGTCAAGGGCAAATGCGTCAGTCAGAGGCTCTGGGGACAATGGAGGTATTGATGGCATGTCGGGAGAGGTGTAGAGGAGATCTGTCATGGTGTTCGTCAGTGAATCTAGGTCCTCGGATGTTATCAGCTGTGGTGAGGCCTGCCCAAAGGAGAGTGTGATGTTGGTGGTGGCACAGACAAACAGGCGAAGGAATTCTTGAGTCTCCTGATGATGGAGGTCGAGCTGTAGAGGAGGAGGGAGCTGATATGGAGAGAGTTGGGGAATGAGCATCCTGGGGTTGATAGTCTGCGGGAGCAAAAATTCCTCGTCCGTTATCCTGGTGCCCAGTAGTGGCAGCGTGGTCAGCGAGTCTGTCCATGGTGAGTTGGGCTCAGTTGGCAAGGATTCTGGCATAATGGAATGGTGGACAGGTTCTGATGGGATTAAGGAAACAGTACTTCTGGTAGTGTCTGGGGGCATAGTGGCAGCAGAAGGGGCAATAGTATCTCTGGCATTGATCTGCCCTATGACCCACATTGCTACATTGATAGCAGGTGGTGCATTGGTCAGATAGGGTGAGGATAGGGCTGTCAGTGATAGTAGGTTCTGGATCTCCAGAAGTTCTTGTCTCGGGGTGTTGTCGATCCACATCATGAAGTTGCTTGGGTACTGAAGTGGTTCCTTGGTTCTGTCGGGGCAAGGGGTTGCAAGTAATGTTGCCAGATCTAAGTCCAATTTGTGGGTGGAGAAAAGCAGATACGTCCTCTCGTGCTTGCAGAATTGTGTTGTGGGCACCTCAGAGGTATTGTCTTTCCTGATCAAGTCCTGGCAAGTCAATAACCTGAGTAAAGCAGGCACTGACTTCATCAGCCAGTCTGTTTGCATGGAGCTGGTAATGTAATGCGTTAAACCAAGTCGACCTGAAAGTGTTGAGTACTTCAGTTGATTGACTACTGCACTCAAGAGTGGTCCTTGCTTGGGAAAAGGTATCTTCATATAGAGAGTCAAGTCATATGGTGGCAGAAAGAGCAGCATCACCTGCTTCTTGTAGGGTACTAGATGAAACGGTTCACCTTTGGGTGCTTTGTGCTTCATATAGTTGGAATGCCTCAGATATTTGGCACCTGACCTCAGCAATGTCAGTGACTTGTCTTTGCTGCTCTTCATAACAAAGGGACTCGGGTGGAGTGGCAGTCTGGGGAAGGTGTTGGCTAGTGGGTGAGAGGAGTAGCTGGTACTGAGATGAGAGTTTGTGATGAGGCTCGAGTAAAAGAGGTGTCAGAGGTGGGAGTGGTCAAGTGGTTAGTGGTCAGAGGAGTGCTAGAAGTGGTAGACATTCGAGTGAGTTGGGTTTCAGTTGAGGTTGTGTCACAGTTTATAAGCATCAAGGAGGGTCTTGGAATTGCACAGGTCTGTCAAATTTTGCCATGTTCGTTCTGAATCTGAATATCCCTTCCAATGCACTAGAAACTCTAATCCTCGTCTTCTGGTGTGACAGTGTGCCACTATGGCTTCGACTTCCCATTCTTCTTCTCCTTGGATGAGGTCAGGTGGGGGTCTTGAGAAGTGTTTTCCATAAACATTGTTTTCAGTGACAGGATAGAGGTATTGGATGTGGAAGACGTTGTGTATCTTCCAGCTCTTTGGAAGAGATAGCTCATAGGATACATTTCTGCATTTCCTAATGACAGCGAATGGGCCTAGTCGACGGGCAGCGATTTTCCTTGACACGACCTGAATTGGTAAGTTTTGAGCATCAAGCCAGACTTTCTGGCCTGGTTCTATTTTTGGTAGTGTGCACATTTGTGTCCATTCTGTCATAATTTTGCGTGAAGTTTCATGTGCTATTTTTGCAGCTTCTCAGATATTTATGATCCAGTTCATTCTATCTTCAGCTGATGGGGAGTTCGTCAGTACTAGCTCAGTTGGGAAGGCTTTGAGTGGATGGCCATACATGAGTTCAAACAGTGTCTGCTGGCAGTTGGTGTGTGTTCTGGAATTGTGGGAGAACTCGACTAGAGGAAGGTGTTCAGGCCATGTGTGGGGGTTTTGAGTGCAATAAGCCAATAGGTACATCTCGATTTCTTGATTAAATTGTTCAGTTGATCTGTCTGACTGGGGGTGATAGGTGGTAGAGGGGGCGTGATCGATATTCAGCTTCTTGAACATAGCTTGTATCGATTTGGCCATGAATCAGGGATCTCTGTCCAAAATGATTTTGTCTGGTATTCCTGTGCGAGTGAACACGTGTTTGATCAAGATGTCTGCGATTTGATCGGCAGTGGCAGATTTTGAAGTGGGTACTATGATTATCCCCTTTGTAAGGCTGTGGTCCACCACAGACAATATTGCATCATAGCTGTTGGATTCAGGGAGGTCTGTGATGAGGTCCATGGACATTTGGGCAAAAGGCTGTGATGATTGTGGTCCAGGGATTGGCTGAAGAGGGGGTTTCAGAGGATGTCTGTTGATCTTGTATTGCTGGCAGGTAGGGCATCCTTTCACGTAATTTGTAATGTAGGTGTGAATGCCGGGCCAGGTGACATATTCCTGAAGTTTTCCGAGGGTTTCAGTGACTCCGGGGTGTCCTGCAGCTGGTGCATCATGTACACACTGCAATAAGCGCTTCTTAAGCGTGGAGTCCATGGGGAGTTGGATGTGACCTTCCTGATCCAATTCTATGGTTCTGTCTTTCCTTTTCTGGGCTTCATTTTTGATGTCCAGGTCTATGATGTTGATTTTGTTGTTTTCTCCTGAATTAGCCAATCTTGTGTTAGCGTTGGTGAAATCGCTGGTTTGAAACTTCTCTAGTGGAATGGCTGCCTTTGTCATTTCAAGTTCTGTGTCTTTACTTGTTGAGGCGTGGTCTGGTCTTCTAGACAAAGCATCGGCAGCACCATTCTTGGATCCGGGAATATGGTGAATCTTGATCTTATGGGTGCTGATCATGGTGGACCATTGAATGGTTCATCTTGATAGCTTTGATGGTTTGGCCCAATGGATGATGTTGTTGTGATCTGTCCATATTGTCATTTCATGGGGTGATCTGTTGATGTAATGACGCCATTCCTGTAATGCATGGATGATAGCTAGGAATTCTTGTTCCAACGCATGATAGTTCCATTTGGCTGGGGAGAATGGTTTGGAATAGTAGAAGCATGGGTGTAGCACACTGTTTGAGTCTTTCTGGAGAAGTACTGCTCCAGAGGCATAAGCAGATGCATCAGTTTGAATTTTGAAAGGTTTTGTCGGGTCGGGAGTGATTAATACGGGTTCTTCTAGGAACCGTTGCTTTAGTTTTCTAAATGCATCATTAGCTTCTTTTGTCCATGTGAAAGGAGTGTTGGACTTCTTTAGAAGTGCATTCAGGGGTAAGGACAGGTGGGCATAGTGCTTGATGAACTTGTGATAGAAATTGCAGAACCCAATGAATTTCCGCACATCTCATACCATTTTCAGCATTGGCCAATCAGCTATTCCTTTAAGCTTGGCAGGATCCATTTTGACTTCGTTGGGGGAGATGATAAAACCGAGATATGTGAGGGTGGTTTTTTTGAACTCACATTTCTCCAGTTTGAGGTAAAGATCATGTTTCCGTAGGATTTTGAATACTTCTCGAGTTGTTTTCTGAAGTTTGGCTTTGGTGGGAGCATGGATAAGGATGTTGTCCATGTAGATGATAACCTTGCTCTGCACAATGAGGGGAGCGAGGATGGTGTCCATCATGTTTTGGAATGTCACTGGGCTGTTGCACATCCCGAAAAACATGACTGTCGGTTCAAATAATCCTCGATGGGTGCAAAAAGCTCCTTTCCATCAATCTTCTTCTTTGATTCGGACATTGTTATATCTGAGTCTGACGTTGAGTGTGGTAAAATATTTCAATCCTTGGAGTTTGTCAAGTATGGATTGGATTGAAGGAATAGGGTATCCGTTTTTGATTGTGTGATCATTGAGATAGTGATAGTCCTGACAGGGCCTGAGTTTTCCATCTTTCTTTGATACAAAGAAGAACAGCGAGGCCATGGGAGATTTCAAGGGTCTGATATATCCTTTTGCAAGGTTTTCTTCAAGGAATTTGTCAAGCTCCTTTTCTTCTGTGAGTGAGAGCTTGTAGGAAGGAAAGGCCTTTGGAACAAAGGATTCCTTTGTTTCGATCTTGTGGTCCCATTGTCATTCAGGGGGAAATCTTTCACTTTTCTCTTGAGAGAAAAGGTCTAGATATTCGTGAAATTCTTTTGGGACAATTTTGGCAGGATCGGTTTCCTTCTTCTGTTCTGCTGCTTGGGTGAGTATTTGGGAGTAGGAGGTCTTGGCATTGATTTTGGTGAAATTTTCCTCGGAGAAGTCTTCTTCAAGCTTGTTTATGTAGATGTCAAAGAGAGTGTCGTCAATTATTGAAGAGAGCATGGTATTCTTGGTGAGCTTTCTCCAGGAAAGAGTTTGCTTTGTCCAGTCAATGTCGGGGTTGTATTGGGTGAGCCAGGGGATTCCTAAGATTATTCTAGGTCATCCTAGATTAATCACCTGCAGATTCATCTTCATTTGTTTTCTGTAGATTGCGAAATCAATGGTAACAAAATGAGTGATTTGCTTATCTGAATTGAGGGATCCATCTGCGTTCCTGACTTTGATTGGCTTCTTCAATGGGGTTTTCTTCAGCTTCCATTTTTTGACTAGTCAATAGTCAATGAAATCTTGTCCTGCTCCTGAGTCTATCAGTGTGAGGGTTTCCACAGATTTTTCAGAGAGATGCACTGTGGTGGGACAATAAAAGGTGTTGGATTGGTGAGTCTTTAGACACAATTCAGAGGCTGATACTTTGTTCTGAAGGAAAGAAAGGGGCATAATTTCGTCCTTTGGATGGGGATAAGAATCGGAAACCAGTCCATTAGAAAATAAAAGGGGTCGGGAAGGGTTGCTTTCTGGTGCATCTTTCTTTTCTCTTGACAATCTAGACATGGAGGCTAGTCATCTGAGGCAAAATCCTGTATCTCCCTTGCTTGAGCACTGGTAGAGTTTGAAAACTCCGTGAAGATTTCAGTGACTTCTTCATCGTTGCCTATTTCCTGGATGATCTTGTTGATTCTTGCAAATGCTTGCTTTCACTTCTGTTGTTTTTCCTTGTCTCGGGGAATTTTGGGGGGTACGGGTGGCTTATGCTTGGAAACCTTTGCTTGGGTGTTTTGTGGTAGAGTTCATGTCATGACCAATGGGTTGGGTTTCTTCGGACATTCTTGAGCGAAATGTCCTGTCATTCTGCAGTTGAAACACTTGCCCTGCTTGAGGTCATTGCACATCTTGGGGGTAAGGATGTTCTGTAGAAATGTTTCCAGAATGTTGCGGCTTTCTTCCATTTTGTTAACTTCTTCTTTGGAATCTTCTTCCACAGCGTAGTTTTCTTCAAGTGCAATCTCAGAGAGTGCCAGCACCAGATTATCAATGTCCATGGCATATGGATCTTTATATGCCTGGCTTTGTGACCAACTCATATTATTGGATGCCTTCTTCTTCAGTTGGGGAAAAGTTCAATTGGTTCATTCTCGGGTGTGACTTGCATGATAGTTGTTCTCCATTCAGTGTTGTTCCTCCACTGCTCTTGCTGCTTCAAACCAGATGTTGATGTCAGGACCTGGTCTGAGGGCAATAGTTTTAAGGCTGATTTCAAAGTCAAGGCCTTCTTGGAAGCAGTAGATGAGTTCTTGGGGATTGACCATTCCTGCTTGGGTGGCAAGAACTTTGAACTTGGAGATGTACTGGTCCACTGGTCTTCACTTCTGCTTGAGAGCGTGGAGTCGTCAGAGGGCGTCTTCTGTGTAGTTGTAAGGGAGGAAGACTCTATCAAGCTCGTCTTGGAATGCGTTGAACGTTCCAAGGTGTAATACTCCATTGAAGTTGTGTTGGCAGAGGTATTCTGTTTTCCATGGTTCTGCTGCTCCTCCAATGTAGTAGAGCATGAATATGATGGCATCATGGTCAGTAGGGAATTTATGCTGGTTGGCAATAATGTACAAGGCACATTGCTGCTTCCATGCCAAGTATTTCCTCGGGTCACCATCATACAACAGTGGCACTTCGTACTTGGGTGTGGAAGGGGCAGCAGGCATTTGTGCTTGTTGGGGAAAACTGAAACCTGGTGGAGGTGCTCCTGGTTGCCCTGGTCCTGGGGGTGGTGCTCCTGGTGGTGGTGGAGGTGGTGCTCCTGGTGGTCCTGGTGGCAGATTTGGGTTTGGTTGCCCTGGTCCTGATGGTGGTTGTCCAGGTGGAGGTGGTCCAGGAGGCGGGTGAGGACTTCCTGTTTGCAGCAGGTTTGTTGGCTGAGTTGCTCCAGTCTGAGGCAGATTTCCCTGATTTCCTTGTGCAATTCCAGTTGCTTGATGTCCGGGAATCATGGGGTTGGTGAAGAGGGGCTGTTGGAAGAATCTCTGATTTGGGGGCATGATATTACTTCTGAAGGTGAAGGTGGCGGCTTGGTTGATGGGGGCTGTGGAGTCCGTTCTAGGAACTGGGGGTTGTGATTGCAGTGGTGGTTGAACTGGTTGCTGGGGAGCAGGAGTAGGGTGTTGTGGTGGTTGTTGCTGGTAAGGGGGTGGAATTGAGGCTGTACTTGGAGGTTGAGCAAGTTGCTGAGGTGGTTGTACAACAGCGGGTGGGACAATGACAGTGGTCGACATTTGCTGTCTTTGTTCTCTGGCTGCTTCTCTTCTTCCTCTAATATTGGTGGTAAGTCGTGGCTCCCAGGGGGTGACTTTGTCAAGGTTAAGAGATCTGACTCTTCTTGGGGGTCTTGTTCTGGCTGGAGATATGATGGGTGAGACAGGGGATGCTGATTGTCAGGCTGTTTCGTCACTGTTGTCAGAATCTTGGGTTCTAACTCATTCCAATAAGGCGGCTGCTTCTCCTGAAATGGTGATGGGAGTGGGGGAGTGGAAGGACATTCAAGGTTCCTCTCGACGAGGGCTTGAATCAATTCCTGTATCTGTTCTGGTTCGAGGTTGAGGTGTCGAAGGCTTGGGGGAATTAAGGAGAATATAGAAGTGTCATCCTGTGAAGAATTCCAGGAAGATGATAAGGTAGAATAAATAGAGGGAGGGGTGTATGGCTGAGGATTGTCAATTTCAGATGATCGAGAACTTCCATCGATTTCTGCTGATCGAGAATGTTTCTGTTCGATTTCTGTTGATCGAGAACACTTCACCTTGACAAACGTTGATGCGATTTACAGTCAGAGGGTTTTCTTCCAACAGACCACCAAGCGTTGAGTGGGTGTATTACAGACTTCTTCTTCAGACCACCAAACAACGAGTGGGTGAATTACAGTCAAGAAGGGAGGGGGGTTTGATGTCATTTAGGCACAGCGCAAGGCAATGAGAACCAATGACATCCCGATGGCACAGCATGAAGCAATGAGAACCTTGGGGTGACTACTCGCACAGTGCAAAGCAATGAGAACAGTAGTCGAGGAAAGTTTACAACGTGGGATTGGCACACAAGGGAAGTCTAATCTTGATGTTACAAGGTTTCTTCTTTAGCTGAGCGATGCCTAAGTTGGGGCCTATCCTTGTAAGTGAGATGAGCAGAGGTCCTAGTCCTGTACAGGTCAGTAGAAGCTGCTCTGTTTAACCTCAAGTGGCTGTTCACATTGTCTCTAGGCAGCGAACTCATATTGATCGCACACTCCATAGGACAAGATGTTGAAGAGAAGCCTGAGAGGGAAAAGCTGACCACAAGGGCAAAGAGTTGTAGACTTTATGGGCTACTGATGCTCAAGGTCTTATTCAAGTACCAAGAGGAGGTAACACAATGTAAAGATTAGACTTGGCTAATCTATGTGTCCAAGCAACTTACATATACAAGTCCTACAACTACTTTGGGAAGTAGATCAATAGTAACATAGAAAGCGAAATCTTGGAAGGCACTACATAAGAGGGAAGCATAGGGCATGGGGTGTGGAGTGCAAGGGGAGTGCATATATCATAAAACAAAAGTCTGCTAGAGCAAGCATAATTGATGTGGACATAAATATGACAGTAGAGATGAAACTGGTACCTGGTCCAAATATAGAAAGTGTCTAAGAAAGGAAGTGGTAAGTTCAGCATTCAATCACAAGTTGTCATCATATGGAAAGTATACTCTGTAGTAGTGACACGCTTCATCTACTTTCTCACACATTTCCCAATCAATTGTCTGTTGCAACTCCATGGTTTCCTGCCAGAGGCTGACCATCATGTGTCTCATCAATTCCCAGTCTTCGTAGTTCTGTCCCTCGGGGTTTTCAGTTTCCTTGGTGACCTCGGTGTCAGTAATATTCATAACATTGCTGGCCAGCAATGAAAGCCAACATTAAGAACTACGTACAGGGGTGCAACAGCTGCCAAAAGAACAAAGTGATACAATAGAAGACAGCAGCCCCACTTCACCCCCTTGAAACTCCAGAAGAACTGTGGCATGAGATCAGCATTAACCTGATTGGACTGCTCCCAGAGTCAAATGGAGCAGACACAATCCTAGTTGTTGTGGATCAATTCACCAAGATGATCTGACTAATCACAACAAACACCAACCTTGACTCCATGGGACTAGCAAAGATATATCAAGATCACATATGGAAACTCCATGGGATACCACAGAAGATCATCAGTGACAGAGGACCCCAGTTTGCATTAACATTCATGAAGAACCTATGCAAGACAATAGGAATCAAGCAAGGACTGTTGATGGCCTACCACCCCCAGATAGATGGACAAACAGAATGAATCAACCAGGAAGTTGAAACCTTCCTGTGAGCATACATTGACTACACCCAAGATGACTGGGCAGACTGGCTATTGACAGCCAAATTCCAGTACAATGACAAGAGGCACAGCAGCACAGGAGAGACACCATTCTACCTAAACTATGGATGACACCCTTGGAAGGGAAACATCACTACTGAATCACCAACACCATCAATCATGGAGCTCCTCAAGAAACTCACAGCATGCTGAGCTTAAGCTAAGGAGCTATTAGAAAGCAAGAGGCAAGCCATGACAAAGCACTATGATAAAAGGAGAACAGCAGGAAGGGATTACCAAGATGGAACCTGGGTATGGCTTGAAGGAATCAACATAATGACAAATAGGCCAACAAAGAAACTCAATCACAAGTGATACAGACCATTCAGAGTGCTCAAGAAAGTAGAACCAGGAGCATACCAACTAGAGCTACCAGAAGGATAGGTCATCCACAACATGTTTAATGAGGCATTACTAATGCCATATTGACCACCAAAGTTCATGAATCAGCAGGCTGACCCACCACCACAGCCAGAACTCATTAATGGGGAAGAGGAGTACAAGGTAGAAGAAATCTGAGGACACCACAGGAAAGGCCAAGGAATGCAATCCCTTGTACACTGGAAAGGGTATAGCAATGAGCATGACACATGGATAGCTGAATCAGCTTTGGAGAATGCACAGGAAGTGTTACAGGACTATCTCCAAAGGTTTCCTGGAGCAAAACCTATAAAGAGGGGGGGTAACCAATGCCTTTAGCAGTATAACACACTGACCAAACTCAGATATAGATGCAGACCAGAGCAACTAGACTTTTGTCCCAACTACCCCACCTCCTACTGACTCCTTCACCACTGACATTGAGCAACAACTCAGTAACAATGACCCCATCAAACAGTATGAAGAACACATACAGCTCACACAAGACATTGTCTGCCTCCAACAAGTCTTCAATGATGTGAAAGAAGCCACCCAGTTGTTTACTAAAGCAGTCCAAGCAATCATCCCACAAGTACAGAAATCAGCCAGAGGCTCAGGAAGAGCTACCCAAATGAACCAGTATATCCACATCATCCTCTATGATGCCAATGACTACCTCACAACTGACATGGGTGAATGCTTTGCCAGCATCCTAGTCATGGTGGCAGAGCAACTCTCCAAACTCCCCTTGACTGACAATGAGGAAAAGGAGAACTTCATAGCCTGCCTCATGGTGGCCACCCAAGGGAAAGACCCCTTCCCTCATAAATGCCCAACTCCCCAACCCACATCACACCACTCCCTGTTGACAGACATCAAAACAGATGATGAAGCCCCCACCATCAAAGAAGAGGCTATGCACCTCATCAAATTCCTTACCCCTGAATACATGGGTCCTATGACAGTTGAACAATGCAAACCCCCTGTCCCCTTCACAATGCTGAAGAAAGATGGTGAGAAGGATGAGGACTACTGGAAGAAAATCCTCCAGGTCCTAATTGAAGATCACAGCAACATGGGTGCCACTTACAGAGGCACCATGATCCCCATGTATGGAGGAAGCCCCAATCATGTGCCCTTCTTCATTGCCTGGAAGGTCACCAACCAGTTCTTCATTGGTCCCAACAAGAGGGACATCACTCACAAGATCACCCACTGACTACAAGGCCTGCCTACCTTCAAAGAAGCCCAGAACTTTCTCACACATTTCACCTTTCCAGTATGTTGTAACTTACATAGACACTTACAGTAGTTTCATGTGGTCATGACACCTTAGGAGGAGGGTGATGTTACAGTCTCATCTATATTTAGAGCACACTTACTCAGCATACCATTTCATCATTCATATGTCTCAGCCCCTTGCTACACTTCACCTTAGTCACCTACTGACTCATCTCTGACTCAGCTCTTGTTTCACCTATTCTTAGTTCATCCCCTCACAGTATATAAACCCTAGGTAAAGCACCTGTATTCCTTATGCTTTACCAACTGGTTCTCTTCCCTTTGTCATCCTCAAGTCTTTGCCTAAGTTGCAACTTGAGTTAACCACAAAGGTCATAACAAAATAATGGTTTCTCCCTGGGCAGTGTTGAGGGCTTGTATGCTGCAGGACATGTATCTAATTACAGCTGCTTGATATCTGAAGGGACTCAGAGCCTCCTGGCTGATATTCAGCCCAAGCCTTATGTCAGAGCTAGCTATCATGTATGGCTATCTCACTACTCTCTCTTTGCTCTGTATATTGAAGGGTAAATGCCTTGTCAAAGCATTCATACTTGTTTCAATGTAGCTCTTCCATGAAATATTTTATATCTCCCTATTCTCTACTGCCTCTACTTGTATCTTCCCTCCTCCTTCTGGGGGAGTAAACATCATTGGGTGTACTCTTTTTTCAGAGCTGTTGTTATGAATTGTATGCTAAACAATTCAGATTATGTTTTCTTTTACTTTTAGTTTTCCTTTATCTTTGTTTGTATTTGTATCTTTTGAAAGCTATTAGTTTCCATCTTGCCTTTGAACCTTGAACATTAGTTTAGATAAAAATAGTTAATCTATTTTTATATAAACTTCAAAGTCATATGACATTATCAGATTGATAAGCTTTTATTCTATTCTTAGGAAGAAGTCCTTCAAAGTTAAAGAACTTTTTCATTAAGAAGTCTTCTATCTATTCTTAGTATAGATAGACTTCTTTCCAGTCCCAATTCAATCTCTGAGTTGAGCCTCAGTACCTGAAGAAGCTTCATTAATTAGAAGTTCTTCTCATAATGTCTCATAGTAGATATACTTAGATACACTATCTGTAGGTATATAAGCTGTCAACACTAACAAGTAGGAAGCATTGTTTCTGCTTGGTTAGGTGGAGGCTTGAATAGAAGTCTTTATCAACTCAAAGTGATATGAATTATAAGTCCTCTCTTAATCTCTATCACTCTCTAAGTTGTTAGGTCTTCTATTGAGGATATAGACATATTGTGTGACTACTGAAAGGTTACTAAGAGACACTTTGACCTTGTTGTATAAGGCCAATGTTTCAAGGTAGCTATTCTGTTAATACATGAGAAGTCTCCTTTGATACAATCTGTGGATATGTATCAGGCCTCTTTATGGACTGAAGCAGCCTCACTATAATATTAAGTAGAAACAATCCTTCTCTGTAGGATGGAGTTGTTACCTTGTCTCAGCTGCTCAGCATTGGTCACTGAAAGGAGCCCTACTTGAGCAGCTAGTAGATAGCTTTGGGTCTATACCTTCTGAAGCTAGACATTAGAAAGAGGGTAGGCACACATTGCCAGCTAGTGCAGATTAGCTGAGGGTTGAGTCCTGCAGCCTGAAGAAATTTACTTGATCATGCTTTGACATGAAAGTAATATTCAATGAGTGAACAATCACATTCATGATAAAGAATTGATTAGGCTTGACAGTGCTATAACTGTTGGGAATGTGTGCCTCATGTGCAGATAGAGCACAGACTTTCAAGAAGTACTACTGAGAGTAGGTACTACTGTAGATACTCAGTTGTTGAAAGGGGAGAAAGTCTAGGAATTGTAGATTACCTTTGTATTGTGAGACATATAAATTGGAAAGTCATAAGACCTAAGATAGGCAGACTATAAAGGTGAACTATTTCAAGAAACTAATTCTAAGAACATCTAAACTGGATAATTCAAAATTGTGAATCCAATCAGATTCAACAGTCCAACCCAAGGAGCAGTATTCAAAGGAGATAAAGGAGATTGGTATTATACTGACCAGAGAGGAAGACCCCAAAAACTTAAAAGTCAAAGAAGAGTCAACATCAAATATAAAACCTATCTCAAAACAAACCCAACCTTCTACAAGCAAATCAAAGATAAACTCAACCCTATCCTTGAAAGTGCCATAAAAAGAGACATCCAAACAAGAACACCAAACTTCCAACCAACAACAGAAGAACTCAGAAAAAGAAAGGAATTTAACCCATCACAACAGATTTCAAGACAACCAAAGCATTGAAGAAGTTGCAGAAGGACTCTCAAGGCTTGTCCTCTCACCTGAAGAGAAAAGAAAAGAATGACAACTTGCATCAAGCTTACTCCAAACAGCAGCTTTTAGCTATTCAGGAGCAGCTTCACAATCAATACCACCATCTTTTAGCCAATCCTTTGCCAGTGGTTCAACAACTTTACCATATACAACAAATCCAAAACCAGTTGGACAAGACAACAGAACTCCTTTGCCAAATCCACTTCAAAGAGGAAGAAGCTGGTCACAAGGATCAGGAAGTAACCCAGGAAGCTCTTCATCACTATGACCAAGAACAACCACAATGGCTATCCCAAATGCAAACTTCAAGTATCCAAAACCAACCAGGTTCTATGGAGACACATCTCAGTATAGAAGTTGGAAATCCCTTGTTAAACTCTACTTTACATGTTATGGAGTCTCAGATAATGCCTCCAAGATCAACTATACCCCTGCTCTACTTGATGGAGCAGTGGCAGCATGGAGACAAGATTATATTTTGACACATGCATGAGACACAACTCAAAGAACTCGGGAACAATTTGAAGCAGACCTTGACCAATCCTTCACACCAGTCTAGCAGACATTTAAGGCAGTACAAGCACTCAGAAACCTCAAAACAACATGGCAGATATATTGAGGAATATATCTCAGAGTTCTCAATCCTTGCATCCTAAGTAGGACTCACTGATAGTGTGGCCCTTTGGGCATACTTTGCATAGGGACTTGACACCCTTATCAGACATGAAGCACTTAGAGGAGCCACAGGAACAATTGAAGAATGTAAGAATGCAGCAAAAAATGCCTATAGAGTTGTTCAAGAACAGTACAAATACAGAGCAACCATCAACAGAAGAATTTCCTATCTGAAGAATGGACAAAGGAAAGGGAAAAGTTATAGATCCCATTCCAGATGTCAAAACATCCAATCTCAACCCATACTACCTCAATATAGAAGATCTGAGTGGGATATGGATGCCAATCATCTCACTCACTACATCAACAAGCTCAAATTCTCTGATGATGGGGAATGAATCAGATCTTGATGAAGAAGGAGAAGACAATGAAGGAGAGACATACAAGTTATACAATCTTCCAAACCAAGAACTTTTCAAAATATCAGAGAGACAAGCAACACCTTATCACACCTTATTAACAACATTCTCATTGATGAACAGAGAATGTTTCTTCTGTAAGAAGAAAGGACACTTCTACAGACAATGTCCAGTTAGAAGAGCCTACATTGGCAAAGCTAAGCAAAGTAGTCCTTTACCCAAAGGAGGAAAGAAAACATTCATCAAAAGAAAAAAAAGACAAATCAATCCAAATGCTATAGTCTACAATATCAAAGACAGGATAGAAGATGATCAAATCAAAGAATTCTCCAATGATGGAAATTTTTGAGTATGAAAGAAGATTGAATCAACATCATCAATCTTCAATCTTCTAAAGAAAGATGTTTCTTAATCCCTACAGAAATACTAACTTCCAATGGAACTTACAAAACTAACATGTTATTAGATTCAGAAGCAAGTGGCCAATTTATTAGTCTAAATTTAGTGCAAGAACTAAATTTACTGACCAAACCCCTGAAAAAGAAATAAGAAATCTATAATGCTGACAGGTCAAAGAATTCAGGAATAGCATGCACTCATTATGCTATTCTTACAATCAAGATAAATGGCAAAACTATGCAAATCAAACCAAAAATAGTTAGACTTGGATTGAAACCATTATTTTTAGGAATCACATAGTTATAAAAATATAATCCCAATATTGATTGGGAAAAGGCAACACTAAAATGGAGAGACAATGATTCTGAAGCAATATGACTCATGGAATTCATTTCAAAACAGTCCATCAACAATATCCACTTTGACAAATACATTGATTTAGATTACAAAGAATTCTTAGAATCAGAATATGATTCCAAATTTGAATTTGAGGAAGAAGAAATTAATGTCAAACATAATACATCCCAAGATCTCTACAACAAAATAGAAACCAAGAAAAAGGAATCCAATCCCTTAAAGTAGTACCAAAGAAATTCTATAAATTTCTTAAGGTATTCAGCAAAGCAGAATCAGAAAAGATGTCACTAAGACAACCCTGGGATCACAAAATTGAAACAGATGAAGAATTCATTCCAAAATGAATGCCAATCTATCATCTTACTCCAAAAGAATGAATTGAACTTGACAAATTCATATCAGAAAATTTACAAAAGGGATATATTCATAAATCACAATCACCTATGGCCTCATCTTTCTTTTTTGTAGGAAAGAAAGGAGGAGATTTATGCCCTTGTCAAGATTATCAATATCTTAATCAGCACACAATTAAGAATGCTCACCCTATACCAAACATCTCAAGAATCATGGATAAACTCAAAGGTGCAAAATACTTTACAAAATTAGATATTTGCCTTGGGTATAATAATGTCTGAATTTGGGAAGGAGATAAATGGAAAGCAGCATTCTGCACTCTTAATGGACTATATGAACTCACAGTCATGTTCTTTGGCATGACTAACTCCCTGGTAACATTCCAATCCATGATGGATCACTTATTTCAAGAACTCCTTGAGAAAGGAGAAACCATCATATATATGGATGACATTCTCATACCTGCCAAAATAATCAAAGAACTTGATTGATACACTACCAAAGTTCTTAAAATTCTACAAGATAATAAACTCTATCTTAAAACTGAAAAATGCAAATTTGAAACACAACATCTAGAATACCTCAGAGTAATAATTAAGCCTGATTCCATTGAAATGGATCCAATCAAACTTAAAGGAATTGAAGAATGGCTAGCACCCAAAACTGCAAAGAATGTTTGACAATTCATTGAATTCTGTAACTTCTGCAGAAAATTTATCAAGAACTATGCTGCAATAGCACAACCATTACACACTCTCATGCATAAAACAAAGAAATTCCAATGGAACCCAGAAGCTCAAAAAGCATTTGAACTTCTGGAAGAACAATTCCTCAAACATCCTATTTTGTTAATGGTAGACAAAAGTCAACCATTTGAAATAGAATGTGATTCTTCAGCATATGCTATTGGAGTAGTTCTTCTACAAAGAGACATGAATGGAGATAAACATCCAGTAGCATACTTCTTGAAAGCCTTAAGTCCAGCAGAATGAAATTACCACACCTTGGACTGAGAATTCCTTGTAATTATAGAAGCACTCAAGGAATGGAGACACTATTTAGAAGGCTCTCCCTATCAAGTGATCATATGGTCAGATCATGAAAATCTAGTCAGATGGAGAGAACCACAACAACTTAGTCCACCTGTCACTGCCAAGAAAACCCTTTAATTAGAAAGGGGGAATAGGAGTGCTTACCCTTTCTAATTAGAGGGCTTTGATTTGAAATACATATACAATGCTTATACAATGCTTAACAATGATGAAATACACTTAGCATTGTGACCATTGCCTCTGGCTATCAGTCCCTATTGCCAGTGATGACATCAGTGCTGCATGATCATTGTTACCCCACCCCCTCCCAACAGCTCCTGACAGCTCCTGACCTCTAGCATGCCATCAGATCCTTGTCTGGACTACTGCCCACTGCCTTCCTCCCAACATACACCCTCTCCTGCCTCCAATAGATTTCATGTGACAGATTAAAGATAACAAAAATTTCAATCTTGATTTGGCAGTCTCAGCATCTGGCAATATCTGACTACATACATGAAGTGATGTAGGCTATTTTTTCTTTCCCATCCTCTATCCTCCTATCCCTCTTCTCCCACCTCCCTGAAATTGCACATGACTGACTGAAAGAAAAAGAAAATCAAACAGAGTTCAGCTATTATTGGCATCCCCAGCAAATAGTGATGCCCGAACCTATCAACAAAGACTGGGTCACATTGCATCACATCATGCTGCACAACATGTATTCATGTGGTACCTGGTGGACTTATGTCCACAATGCCACCTTCATATACACAGTTGTAGCAATTGTAAATTCAAATATATAGGTAATCTACTACATCCACACAAGGCCAGTGTATAGTTAATTAGCAATGTACTGGTACTCATTCAACCATTGTACTCAAGACCCACTTTTATATAATCTGATTCAACTGACTATATAGATAATAATGTATCACACTAGGTCTGTGTCCTCCCTCTTTGACTACCTGTCTACTTTTAGGGGTGTTCCACCTCCTGTGTTTCACAGTATGAGAGTGAGTTCTTGTGCCTTCACCATCACTAGGATCAGCATTTTCAATATTCTTCTTCCTTGACTGCCTTGTTTTGATGACAGGTTGTTCCTTCAATTGATTCACAAGCACATTACTCTCTTGTTGACTCATCAGCACTCAGGAACATTCACCACAACATAATGCCTCATAGAGTATGCAAATTTCATATAAGGTAGTGATGTTTCCCAGTGAAATGAATCACACTCCTTCTGGCCATCCATGCAGCTACACCTTCCACTGGGACTGGATATTGATGTCATAGTAGTGGTAACTCATTGTAACATCATGGCAGTTCAAAATCTCCCCTAGGATCCCTTGTGAGTAAAACAGTCTACAATGATAATGATGAGAAGGACTTGCTGAGCTTTTGCACAATGATCTCTGGGCATTTGCTCTGTAACCTCAAGAGCTTGTTCTTGACCTACTCTAAGATTGTGTTGATTAGGTAAATTTTCTCCCTTGATTGCAGATCACTCACTGTCACCTTTTGTGTAGGACCACAGCTCAAACTTACACCCCACCTCTCCTGCCATTGTCTGTAGGGTTTTGGACAGGAAACTGAGGTCACCAGGGGTCAAGATCCATTCAGGCTACATGGAGTCACTGATGTATGACCTCAAGAAGAAGGCAAAGCCAGTGATGCCAGTCCTACTCCCAAGCACTGTCATCTACCAGTAATTGTCATGCATTGTCTTATCATCCAATTATGAGACCCAGCTCACCTCTTGCTCAATACAATGAACTGTAGACTGATAATCCAGGGTGGCAGCCCTGTTATCAATCTTTGCTCCCATCCTTCTGACAACTTTCACTTCCTCTAGCATACACACAAGCTCCACCTCCTGTTCCTTATTGAGACTCTGAAGCTGGAGGTTCTCTCTCACTGCCACCTGGATCTCCTGCAACCAGTAATGATTTCCCTGAGTATGGCCTACCACTAGGGTGGGTGGCAGAATGTTCAAAGACCCAGGAAATGCCAGCAATATGGCAATATGGCAATTGCCAAAATGGCAATATATGGCAGAATGAATTGCTGTACCTTCACTTGTTTGTTGTTGATTCTGCCACCTATTACACATTTACCCTACCTATGGACTCTTTATGATGTTGCAATCCCCTTGCCCATCAACAAGGCATCAACATCCCAGGTAGATTGGCCCTCCTTGCTACCTAGGACCACTCTGACTTCTTTGGCAGCACTTGGGGCAACTACTCCCATATCAACCTTCTCCAGCTCCTTGAAATCATAAACCAGACCCTCAAGCACCCCTGTCACACCTGCACCATTACCAGCTGCCATACCTGCTGATCTTGCCTCCTCTGCAAGCTCAGTCTCCAGCTTCTCAAATGCAGCATCAATTTCTTCAAGAGACACCTCTTCAGGGCTTGCCAGCTCACCATTGTTGTTGTCATGCATATGGAGCAGTTCAAGAGTGAAGGAAGAGTCAAGGTCTTTTTTTTTTTTTTTTTTTTTTAAATCCGAGTTTATTGCTGTCAACTACCTACTACAAGAGCAAGCGTAATCTACAACAAAAGGGTGCATGATAGCAGTCCCCAATCAGAAGAAGAGAAGAGAAAAGAAAAAACATACAAACAAAAATACAGGTGCCCCAAACTACATGAATGAAAGGAAAGGATCAGTGAAGGCAGTCCATGGCCACAGGAGGATGAGTGGAGGAGGAAAGGGCATAGGGTGACACATTAGCCCTTATGGCCCCTGGAGGGGGCTTTCTTGGCCTCTGTGTTGTGTTGATAACAACCACGAATCCAGTCATGATCGAAGCAATGGCACCAGTAGGGACACCGGCAGTCGTTGGAGGGATGGGCACCTGAGCAGTTGGCACACCAGGAGGAGTGAGGGCAGGGGTTGCCTGCAGGGGTGGGGGGGATGGGGGGGGTTTGCCTTGGGGTTGCCTCAGCAGCACCCTGCCATGGAACAGTGGGAGGTCTCAGAATGAGGACCCCCACAGAGAGGACACTTGGGCACATGAGTGTGGCAAGCATCAGAAGGATGGCCCCAGCACCAGCAACACTGACACTGGGGTGTGCTGGTATGAGCGTGAGCACCCTTGATGAGGCAGGACACACCATTGATCATGATGCACCTGTTGAAGAGGGAGGAGGCAAGGGTGCCTCATTGAGAGTTGACCAAGTTGATCCACACTGTGGCAGTATCAGACTTGGTGGAATTGTGGACGATGCACATATGGTGCACGTCAGAAGAGGGGAAGAAGAGGGAGGCTGAAGCCTCAGTCTTGACTTGGTCAGCCGACAGTGTGAAGCCATTGGCAGAGAAGAAAGGGACATCCACAATCTTGATGAAAGATTGGGACATGGGGAGGGTGACAGAAGCACTCTTGAGTGCAGAGGGGAGTGAGGCAGTGACCATTTGGAGGTCCACCTGGGATGGGACACCACCTGTTGAAAAGGCAATGACACCGGAGTGGAAACGGCCAGAGTCGACAACAAGTGCCAACTTGGCCTGGGTGAGCGCTTGATTGAAGCGCATGATGAGCGACTGTAAAGAGACATGAGTGCTAGCTAGGTTGCTAGCACTGGCGTCTAAGAAGAATTGCTGCTGGGTTGGACCCTGGGTGGCAAAGTACAGCTTGTGCTGGTTGGGAGGGGAGGGGCCAGAGGGCTAGCCTTGACATCACGTGAGGGAGGTTTGGGCCTGTCATGTGGAGGAGCGGGGGCACGTGAGGGAGGTCTAGGCCTGTCACATGGAACAGGAGTCTGGACCAAGGGCTGAGGAGGTGCCAGGGCCTGGGTAGAGGGTTGGGGAGCAGGCACTGGTTGGGCATCTGCCATAGCTGAGTCAGCCATTCCATGGGACGGCTCGTGGTGGGGGTGAGGCTGCTGCCCCGGGAAAAGCAAGGCAGTAATACTGCCTGGGGAGGGTGGGATCGATGGACGGGGGGCGTACAATTGGTGAATAGATTCTTTGACTCCAAAACAGCGATGAAGCCACAGATAGCAGTGTATAGGTGGGGTTCAGGAGGGGGAAGTTCCTCCTGAGCTGCTCCATGAAGATCTTGAGTCCATTCTAAGACAATGGACGTCATGGTTACTGGTTCGTCCTCCTTCTCATTTGAGGCCTTGATAGGGGTGGGAGAGGAGGGGAGAGCAGAGGGGGTAGCTTTAGGAGTAAGCTGCCCGAAGTGAGAGGGAGATCCAACTGGGGAATCGAGGTCCATGCCAGAGGGAGGGGGAGCTGAGCTTTGAAGATGACCCAAAGCATCAGCATGAGGGGGAGTAGAGGAACTGGGTGGACTCTTCAACTCGTAGACTACGTATTGACCTGTAGATTGGTCTTGAATGCGAAGGAGTCCTTTGGAGGACTCAATCTTGTATTCGAGTGCAGCACTGCCTGGGGACAGCTGACAGGCGGTGCTGATGCCTCGCTCTTGCTGTGAACGATGCTGGGGAGTCTCAGGGACTTCTTGGAACATGTTGTCTGTGTATTGGGGGGCAGAAGCCTTTTTGCAATGGCCCATAGTGCTAAGTACAACTGACCAACGAGTAGATGATGGTGGTTGCTGGAAAAGGAAGGCCTTGGATCGACTTGGTCAACTCCCAGTGAGGCACCCTCACCTCCTCCCTCATCAACAGGCATGTCATGATCAATAGTGTGTCCTGCCTCATCAAGGGTGCTCACACCCACACTGGCACACCCCAGTGTCAGTGCTTCTGGTGCTGGGGCCATCCTTCTGACACTTGCTGTGCTTGTGCACCCAAGTGTCCTCTCTGTGGGGGCCCTCACTCTGAGACCTCTCACTGCTCCATGGCAGAGTGTTGCCAAGCACCTTCCTTTTCCAGCAACCACCACCATCTCCCTCAGTGGTCGGTTGTTCGTAGTACTATGGGCCATTGTAAGAACAAGTTCACGCCCCTTGACCATTCTGAGGTCCCCGAAACTCCTCAGCAGCAATGCCCGGCCTCTTCAAGCTGGCCAGACATATATCACTCACCACAAACACTGGAGGACCTAAACCACCCTCCCACTCTCTCCTC